>PVLC010002177.1:0-12500 GCA_004027655.1 Graphiurus murinus | reverse complement strand
GAAAGATGATGAATTCTAACCATAGTTTTTACAACATCAAGAACTTCCTGAAAACTAAATCTTTTAGTCTTTAGTGTTTTCTTTAACTAATTGAATAACCCATAAACCCATTATAATTTCCATTTGGATCAGGTTCTCTTCTTTTGTGCTTTCAGCTGTGTGTGTGTGTGTGTGTGTGTGTGTGTGTGTTAATTACTTTTACCAAGTCAAAATTTTAACTATAGTTTTTATACATTAATTCACAAGTATTTTTAATCTAAATTTCCTATAGGTCCATGTAACTCGGGTTATAAATGGCCCCACTCTCTGACCATTGAGAAGAGAGGACTGGGGAAAAAAGAAAGAAAAGAAACTCTTCCAGGTCACACTCCAGTGACCCAAAAAGTCCCACCTCCCTGATGCCCATTCACTTATAAATGATTAATCCATCAAATGATGAGCTGGGAGGCCTCATGATCCAATCATTGCCTAAACGCCCCGCCTCCTTACACCTCAGACTTCGGGGAACATTCTGGATCAAAACCACAATACTGTTTTTCTTGGTTAATATTTTTACTGGATATGGTTAGCTTGTTGCTCTTACTACTACAACTTCTTCTTCATTACCTACCAACAAAATCTCCACTGTTTTAGAATGAGCCCTTAATATCCTATATATTTTGGATATTAACCCCTCATCAGATATATGTTTGAGAAGATTTTCTCCTATTCTGCAGGTCACCTTTTCATTTGCTGTATTGTTCTCTTTGCTGTAGAGAAGCCGTCGAGTTTGATACTGTCCCACTTGTCCTCAAGCTTCGTTCCAAAAAAAAGCAGTTATCTTGGGGCAGCTCTGCATCAGTGTGCTCTTATAGAGCAAAACCCCTGAGCAACACTTGCCACTGCTCCAGAGATGAGTCAGATCTGCTTATGTGGGTTTGGTCTTCATAACCAGAGTCCTAGGAAGTTGCAGGATCTGGTTCTCTCTGCTTGTTTCTCCCAGCATGGAACCTCAACCCCTTGAGCTGGCTGGTAGGGATGGGGAAAGTTGGTGGCCTGCCTGACCTGGGATGACACTGACGCCCAGGGTGGGTATGGAGGAGAGGGGGCCTGGTGCTCTTAGCTGCACCCACCAACTCCTATTTTAGTGAGCTACAGGGTGGAGGTGGGCTGTGGTTCAAATGCATTAGACACTTGCTTTCTCAAGAGATTTAGTCAATTTCCTATTAAGAGATAATTTAAGTGGCTGTTCGGGTTTCATAAAATGTTAGTCACCTGTTCTGATTTTTTTCTGGGGAGAAGGTCTATGAAACTCCTCACACCCCTAATGCAGAATTCTCTCCACTTTCTTACTTTAGAGCAGAACCTGAAGGTCCTGGTTCATTTTATTTATCCTTGCTCTGGAATCAAGCAGGCTTACTAGTATGTTATGTATAAGCAATATAAAAATGAACCAATGTATCTAGGTTTGCATATTGCTCTTGGCATTTCATTACTTGTAGATCCCCTCAGTGAAGAGAACTGGAGAGAACATACACATGCATAAAAAGTATGTAGACATACAGTTTCTATTCTATATCTACATATACACATGCAAGTACCAACACTATCTTGCAGAGTTTTGTTCTACAGGACTAAAATAATAATTTCCTAGTTAATATCCCCACAACATGCTTATGTAATAATCATACATCTTCATGGGAGGGACACCAGCATTCAGGTCTTTACTCACTTGAGGAACATATTGTTTTCGTATTTTAAAAGATGTTCGCCTGTGTAGCCTAAACTCCCAGGGAAGGAGTTTAGATTTGCAGACTTTAAAGTCTAGTGAGGTTTTAACACTGAGGGGCGTGTTACAAGTCATAATTCTTACAAGGTTTTAGTAAGCCATGGATGCACGATTCAATATTGAAAGCCACCATGAAACATAAAAAAATAAAGTATGAAAAAAAATACTGGAAGTGGACAGAAAGAGAACTATTAAAACATTTGATTGATAGATAAATATAGTGAGATAAAGGAGTAGCAAGTGCATATAATTGGCAGCTGAAAATAAATTATAGTGTCATGCATATAGATATTAGTAAGTAAATGGTTTTCTTTCTCTCTTTAGGTGCTGAGTGATAAGAGTTCCTTATATATTTTAGATATTGTCCACCTTTCAAATGCATAGCTTATAAATATTTCCCTCTATGTCACACATTGTCTTCCTTTTGTCCATTGTTTTCTTTCTCGTGTTGAAGCATTTTAGTTTGAGGCAGTTCTATTTGCTTATTTTTGCTCTCACTGCCTGTGCTTTTGGTGCCAGATCCAAAAAAATCATTGACAATATCAATCTCAAAAAGTTTTCCCCAAGTTTTCTTTTAGTATTTTAAATTTCCAACTTTACATTTAGACATTGAATCCATTTTAAGTAAAACTTTATCGCCTAAGACACATGGCTCAATTTTATTCTTCAGCAGTGAATATTGAGTTTCCCCAACATCTTTTTTTGAACATATTTTTCTTTCCTCATAATATATTCTTGATTTCCTTGTCAAAGATAAGCTGACAGTATATATTGATGAATGGATGTGATATGGGAAAGAATAGTCAGAGCCATGGAAATATTACTAGTCAAGAATTTAGACTTAGGATAGAAGAAAAAGGAATTTCCCGCTCCCTCCCCTAGCTGCCAGTGGGCTGACAATTAGCAGAGAAGGCAAACATAGAGGGCTTACAAATCAGTGAGGCCAGCCCCTCCCTTATGCAAGCCAGAGAGAGGCTTCAGGCCTTGAGACAGGGCCTTGAGTTACTGTGCTTTCTACTTTTGGTATCATGCTCCTGCTAGGTGAAAGTGTAATAAATCTCACATTTTCCCTTTCTCTTCTTCTCAAAGTTAAGTGACCAACTGTGGGAAGCAAAGAAAACTTGCTAAATTCAAAAGACTCAGGGAGCTATAGATGACGGCGTACTGCCAAAACTATTTGAGAGATTAAAATTCAGTCGGTTCCTGTAAGCGCCCGTTGTGCATAACATAACCTTGGAGATAAATTTGTAACTCCTGAGAAAAGAGAATTGTTTGAAAGTTTATGGTCTGTGTTGCCTGCTTTGTCCAGTAAGGGGGCAGCAAGTTGAAGTCCATTAGAAAAAGTAAAAAGTAACTTCAAAGAAATAACAGATGCTTCTTTAGGTCCTGATTGTCTCCACCTACCCTTGAGGTTTTTTGAGATAATGACTCCTTCCCGTGTATTCGAGGTCATCTTTGTCTTTCCAAGCATATAAAAACCCTATCTTCACTTAATAAAATTGAACACTGTTCCCCTTGAAAGGTGTGTGTGTGTGTGTGTGTGTGTGTGTGTGTGTGTGTGGCGCTGTGTCTTGTCCTGTCTTTGCTCTGTGTTCAGCTCCCAGATCAGCCGGCAGGGAAAAAGAAACCATTGCAGTTGGAGGAATTAACAGCCAACTGTATATTAGGGTTGAAATATCTTTGTTCCCATCCCAGAGAGCGGGAAATTGCCCGATCTGGGTCATCAGTTGCTGATTAAAGGAAGACCTACTTATCCTACTTTTGGCCTCCAGAGTTTTCTTCTGTGTCTGAGACTAGGCTTGTGGGGAGCACTCTCCTGCAACAGATGAATTGATTAAAAAAAAAAATCATGGTGCATGTATGCAGTGAAATGTTATTCAGTCACACACACGCGCACACACACACACACACACACACATAAAGGGAAAGTCTGTCCCATCATCATGACAAGTAAGATGAACCTGGAAGAACTCATGCTTAATGAAATAAGACAGGCAGAAAGATAAATTATGAATGACCTCAGTATATGTGGAACTCTCTCGGGACAAAATGGAGTCACTTGTGGGTTCTTGGCCTCCATGATAAAAAGAATTTTAACACGTGCTGGTCAGGAACAAAACGCAGGAATTTATTTCAGAAAGTAAGGGACTCCAGGGAGAAAACAGGTGTGCAGACGTCTTCCAGGCCTCGCAAGCAAGAGGGCAAGAAAGAGCTTGCATCCTTTTTCAGTCCTTATATAGAACCTCCAAGAAGGGTTGGCACAGAAGAAGTTTGGACCTCCTGTTTTCTCAGGTATAGGTGGTCGTTCCAGGAAGGGGTGGGCACAGAAGAAGTCTGGACCTCCCCTTTCTCAGGTTTTCAGAAGATGGGAGGTCTCTGGCTGAGATCTGGCCTTTGTCCTGAATCTCAGGTGGGGGCAGGGATCCAGGGGATTAAAGGTGTGGGCCCAAATAAGATTTCTGCCTAAGACCTGGGCACACCCTATAGGGTGGAGTTAGCTTATGAACTCTCCAGAGTGTAAAACCATATTTTTCCTTTCCTTCCCAATGTCTCCTTTCTGCCTCATCAGAACTTGTTATAGCTGTAAGAGTGTTGAGGGCTCTTTTCCTCAATTCAGAGAAAAATTGACTCGGAAATGAAACTAATAGATGGTTTGGTTGCAGCATTAAAAAAAAAAACTTTATTACAAGGTCAGTAGAAAATAGAAAGGGAAGAGAAGAAAAGCAGGTGCCTGGCAGACATGCTGGAGAGCCCACAATGGAACTCTGCCCACCCCTCACACTCCAGTCTTTAAATACAGTCTTCAGATTGGCATGTTCTTATCTGCGTTACCAAGGCAACAGGCTAGTACTTACTCCTTAGCCAAGTGGTGCCTCCCGGTCTCTGGACAGTGAGCTTATTAAGTGTAGGGGTCAATGATCTACCTTGCTTTTACCCCTATTGTATTGGCCTATATTGGTTTCTCATCAACTATGGATGCTTTGAAGCTGCACACTGACTCTGCCTTTCCAGGTCCCAAAGAATAGGAGGGAAATAGAGGCACAAATTACAGCCAGTGTAGCTGTGTGTGATCTCTAAGAGCAAGGCTTAAGGCTCTTGCTATCTGTATTATGGATAAACATTAGGACAAGGGCAGAGGGGAGGGGTAGCTCTGAGGAGCAACTGGCAAAGTACATCTTGGCTGGTTCCACAGTTTGGCAATTGTGAATTGTGCAGCTATAAACATAGATACATTTGCACTAGTCTGATAGTTTGATTTCCATTATTTTGAGTAGATTCACAGAAGTGGTATTGCTGGATCATATGGTAGGTTCACTCCCATTTGTCTGAGGATCCTCCACACTGTTTTCCAAAGTGGTTACACTAATCTGCAATCCCACCAACAACGTATCAGGGTTCCCACTTCTCCACACCCTGGCCAGCATTTGTTGTTGTTTGTATGAGGAAATGTTCAACATCATTAGGAATCAGAGAGATCAAAATCAAAACTACCCTGAGAACTAAATTTTTTAAATTAAGACAAAGATATCGAATATTTCCAAAGTGTTACAAGAAAAAGTTACTAACACAAAATTCTATATACAGTGAAAATCCTTTTAAAAAGAAGGCAGAAAAAAGACATTTGAGGAAAAATGACAACTGAGAAGATTTGTTAACAAATTTCACTGCAAAAAATGCTAAAGATAATTGTTCAAGATGAAAGGAAATGACAGTAGATGAAAACGTGGATTTAAAAGAAGAAAAGTGAGGACTGTCAGTGGAAAACAGAAGGAAAAATGAAAGTCCTTATTTTTCCACTTCCTTTCTTTAAAATGTGCATGACTGAGGCAAAAATCATTAAACTGTAGCATGGGCATTAAAATCCATGAGCATATCACGTGCAGTACAGGATGACTGATATGCATATGTACAAAGGTATGCATGTATAGCCATGTACCATCTGTCTGTCTGTATCGCTGAGGATATGACTGAATGACCTTACTTACATAAGGAATCTAAAGGAGCTGAGCTCACAGAGGGGGAGTGTAGACTGGTGGCTGCAAGTCAGTGTGGACAGGGAAAAGAGAAAATATCAGAGGATGGGAACCACTAGGTTTACACTTTCACAAAGTCCTTCTATTTTACCAGAAGTGGCCCACTATCCTCTTCAAAGAGACTGTGAAAAGATAATGGCAGGATATTTATTATTGCATAATTTCCTTTCAACACAAGAACATGTGAAAACGGTGATGAAGAAGACAGAATTCTCACGTATTTGGGGAAGAGAATAGTAGAGAGTTCTGTGCAGGTTGCTTGCATCAAAACAGCACTACATGGTGGTGAGCTCAATGTCATCATAGCCAGGGTCTTCTTGTCTCTGGACCAATGAGGCTGGCCTCTCTTCCATGTGAGAGCTGGCAGCTTCACTAGCAGAATGTAGAGAGATACCTGAAAGAGTAAGGAGAACGTGGATTCAGAGGTGACAAGAAGACAGCAGAGAGTCCTCCTACAGAAAGAAAGCCAAGTACACGTTGGCAACACAATATCTGTGTGGACCCCGAGCTCATCTTCAAGGCTGCTTAGAGCTGCTTCACACTGGCTGTGCTGTGCAAAGCCTTGTCTTGATGTCAACAAGAGGAAAGGTTAATACACTTGACCTCAAAGCATTCATGAGAACAGTGTGGGTCATTGGCCAAGCCCAACGTGGGCAGCTCCTCAAATCCCACAGGCTCCTGATGCCATGAAACACAGGCCCACACAAAGGCAGAAACCCTAGTTCTGGAGAAGGATCTTCTTTCTGTCCACTGAAACAATGAGAGAAAACTAGCACTTTCTTCCGGGGATGGAATGTCATGACTGTCTAATCAAGGCCACTATGCATTCAACAGTAATAGTGGGCAATGCCACTTCAAACAATCACTCATGCATCCCCAAAACAAAATTTTATACTTCACAGATTTAAATTATCTACTAAAAACTTTCCAAAGTACTTCTCACTGTTTGCAAGACCCCCATATTTATTTCCAGGACATAAGTATTGATTTGGGATATGAAGGAGAACAAACCAGTAAGTCCCTGCAGCTGATACAGACATGACTCTGTCCCATGGGCGGTGGACAGACAGAGAACACAATATGTTTCTCCATTCAGAAGAGAGGAAATATGTCACTAAACCATGGACAGGGAAGAGCTGCCATCAAATAGGAATACAAGGCTGCCCAGACACTTCCAGGAAAGAAAAACTGAAGGCTGCCCTCCAAATTCGTCTTTCTCATGACAATAAAGTAAGACTACTAGAGACAAAGTTGTAAACCAACCTGTCTGAGAATGCATGGCACCACCTCCCTCTTCTGGGAAAAATTCCCTCTCACTCTTCCAAGGGGAAGGAGGACTCTCAGGAACAGGTAACTCTTCAACATCATCGTAACCATTTCCTGTGGCATCAACACGCTGTGCTGGAGGTTCTGAAAACAGACAAAGAATGAGGTGGAGTTGAAGTCCTAAGTTTCTTCTAATGCAGAGATCCCCAATAGTTGATATATATAGGCACAATTTTCCCAGAATATTCTTAGAAACCATGTAAATGGTCTTAATATCCCAATGTATTAAGGCCAATAATATTTTTACTACAATGGCTTCTGTCATAAATACCAACAGAAGGTATGATGCTATGAGACTCAAATACTGTTTTCAGACATACAGTGCAGCACTGGAACACATAATATGTATATAACAGTGACTGGGGGCAATGAATCTGGACTATAAGAAAGCAGGCTCTTCCTATGCTCTCTGAGGCATGGGAGACATAGAGCTGTCAGGAAGAGTTCCCTCCTTCCTTCCCTGGGTTCCTATCACCCACAGGAGGTGAGCCCACCAATCCCAATCCCAAGAGGCAGGACTTTTGTCCCCTAGTGCTCTTTTGACCTTAGGATCCATCTCACAGAGCCCTCCTGGACATGCCTCATCTCATGAGCTGTCCACTTTTACTACAAGGGGAAGGTTGAGAATGGATGTTCTCCTCTCTTAGATCCTTTGTAGGCGGAGCTCCTGGAAATTTATCAGTGTAGACTCCTTGTACTCCAAGTATTGCAGGGATTATCAAAATCACTTTAGTCTCAATATTCACATAAACCACAAAATGATTCACATATGACTCTTATCTCAGGATCAAAATTATTCTTCTGAATGTTCTCTTTCCCCATGAAATTGAGATCAAGTTGAGATGTTAATTTTTATAAACATGGCCCATATCTATAACCATATATTCTATGTATTTCTGTAACCCAGTAGAAGAGAATGTGCATGCTGAATTCAGCCTGACACTTTCTGAGATTACATCATGGCCAGAGAGGAAAAACTACCTAAGAAGAGAAGAGACACTACCAGTCCATTCACAGGAGGGAGTTCTCCTTTGATGCCAACCTCCTCAGCCCCACATCCAAGAGGAGACCTGTCTCCACTACCTGGGGCAGAGTCAGGATCTTCTGTCTCCTCACCATCCCCTGTGTAATATAGCAGCTTAGTCACTGAGTCATCAGACAAGTTTCCTGGTGGAGAGAAACAGATCACAGACAAACACACATTAGGAGGCTCAATGCTATCATGGGTCAGAGCAAATCCTGAAGCTTCAGACTTGTGGAGTGAAGGCTTGGAGCTCCTGTCTTAGGAGCAGGCTGACCAGGTGAGGTCGGAGAGTGCGGGGTTTGTACTTGATGAAGATCCCCAGCCCCATGGCCAAGACATGAAGAGAAAGAAGGTACAAACCCGTGCTGTGCAGCAGGTCCTCCTTCTCTGGGGTTACGAGGTAATCGATGTCCTGGTACACAGCCTCATCCATGGCATCGTCAACAGTGGATAAGGCTGGGAAGGAGGCAGGAGTTCAGAGACTGATCCTGGAAATGAGTCCCTTACCCACAGACAGAACCTCCTGGGTTCCCCTCGCTCAGCCTTGGAGGAAGCACTCTGGGCTGCCAGGTCCCTTTCTTTAGCTTGTGCTCCGCTGAGACACAACTAGGCTTCCTGACCCCAGCTGGATCCTACACCCAGTCTCCACTGACACTGTCCACTCAGGAAGCCATCATAGTTGAGAGCTTCACCTTCACCCCAAGGCAAAGGATTCAAGTCTGCTGAATCTTGAAGTCTACAGTACAGAAGGAAGTTTACCAGATGATAAAAATGGAAGCTACGATACACATACGTTTCCCAAAACTACACTGGTCCAATACTCCCCCACATACTTTCCAGGTCACTAGCATCTCTGAGTCCCACCTTGGCTCTCTGCTCTCCGTCTGCACAGCTGGGTCCCCAGGATGCTGAGGACCAGGAAGAGAAGGGCTCCCAGGATGATGCAGAGGATCCCAGGAATGGAGAAGATGTCAGGGACAGAGGCGGAGACTGACCTGGTGCCTGAAGAGGAACAGGGCCAGAGACTTTAGAAAGGTAGTTATCCCAGGGGAACCAAGTTTCCCTGGCACTGTCCAAGTCCTGAGGACCTTGAATTCACAAGTTCAGTTACAGTGGATCTGCTGAACCCCAAGATGAATCCAAGCCAGATCCCACCCTGGGCAGTGTCCACTACCTTCTGAGTCGGGTTTTAGGGGTTTCTTTTAGTCAGTGCTGCTGAGGCTCTGGAGCCCTGTGGCTGCTACAGCTTAGTAAATCTCATGACTGCTTATGTCCCCTGCTCATCAGGCTACTGTTATGTGTAGATTCCACAGTGAGGACACTAAAGTCCGAGTGTGTCCTCCATCACATGCTCAGAGCAGAACAAACACTTACCTCTAGGGGTTCTGGCAGCTGGTGTCCTCACACCTGGAGAGAAGAGAAGAAGATGGGTCACTGCACGGGGGTGTCCTGGAGAAGTCATCGGGTCACACCACCCTCACTGGCACATGGTTCTTTCCCAGATGCCAGGAGGTCAGGCACAGTCTCTACAGAGGCAGAGCACAGGGCCTGGGCAGCCTGGGAGGCTTTGGATAATGACCCCCTCCCCCCACTTCTCTCTGTCCCCTCTCACCTGAGCACCTCACGCCAGCGTCCTCCTCATGTTTGCAGTTGCTCTGTCCCCAGGGCGGAGCAGCACAGGCCCACAGCGAGGGCTCCAGGCCCCCACACTGCACCTCGTCCAGCCAGATGCTGCCATTTCCAGTGCCAAAGGTGGCCCGGCCTGGGGCCTCCAGGGCAGCGCCACAGCCCAGCTGCCTGCACACCACCTGGGCCTCCGCCAGGCTCCAGGAATCATCACACACTGTGCCCCAGGCGCCCGCGTGCCACACCTCCACGCGCCCTGAGCACTCGCTGTCTCCTCCCCTCAGTCGCAGCTTCTCCTTGTCTGAAAAGGCAGCAGAGACTCCTCTCACTGCCCAGGTGGGAGGAAGGAGCCCTGGGAGCCCTGGGGAGGTGGGAGGACCGAGGTACCT
The DNA here is from genome assembly GCA_004027655.1 of Graphiurus murinus. Lineage (NCBI taxonomy): Eukaryota > Metazoa > Chordata > Mammalia > Rodentia > Gliridae > Graphiurus > Graphiurus murinus. The sequence goes on along the minus strand of PVLC010002177.1, from coordinate 2,333 downwards.
GTGCAGGGGGCCGCAGCTGGACAGCTCTTGGGTCTCATTCCTGTGAAAACAGAGAGCAGGGAAATGCTGGGTCAGGGGTGGCTGAGCTGATCCTGCCCCAGACAAGGCTCTCTCAGGTCCTGGACTCAGGCCAGGTGACAGGTGGAGGGAAGACGCTTCAGAAGACATCTAGCCAGCAGTGCCACTGAGACAGTCCCTGGAGCACATCCCTCTCACCAGCTTGTATTTTATCAATTGACTTGTATTAATTTTCCACATTCCTAGAAAAATCAGAAACATAAATATGTGTGTGCACCTGCACATGCTAAACATACGCACGCGCGCAAACACAAATACACAAACCTGAGTGCAACTCCCTTGGAGGAAAGACCTTGCCTGTCTCATTCCCTCTCTTCCTGCTGTCAGGCGGAGCCTGGCAGGTTGCAGATATTCATCCACCAGTGTGCATGGAGAACCTTCTATCAGTTCTCAGAGTAAAGGCTTGCTAACATTTACTGAATGAATGGGTGAAAAAATTTGATGGAAAATATGCCTCCATGTTGTTACTGATCACTAAGATAATACTGGAAATAAAAATTATTATCAACAATTTGTATTGCGAATATTAATGTTACTATTAATAATTACAATATGTATGTTGCAGGTATTATTTTTCTAAACATCAGTATCAATAATTAACATGTATTAATATCAATGATATTAACAAATATTCAGCATCTAAAGTATATTTACTATGTAATCATTATTTGTGTCCAGTATTCTATTTGTGGTTCACAGAAAATTATTAATCAGATTGAAATAATGGAAATATATCAATTGTACTAAAGGAATAGAAGGAGTAGGAATCAGAAAAGAAATGGATTAGTGAAAAAATATCTTGTAAAACAGGAAAGTCTGCATAAGCCTTGAATAAATACACCAAGGATAAATAATACATGGGAAAACACAGTTATGACAAGAGCAAAAAATACATAAAACTGAAACCAAGAAAAATACACAGAAATGCAAGGAACACAGAGAAAGCAGGTATACGTGAGTCATACCACACCAGAATTAGTACACAACTCTCTGTATCCTGCAGAGAACATCTCAAAAGAGAATTGTCATCGCAGTTCTGAGCGATGAGTGCAATGCTGGAGGCATCACAGCACCTGGTATCATATCACACCACAGAGCTATAGGAACAAAAGCAGCATGGTGTGGGCATGAAAATAGACACACAGACCAATGGAAGGTATAGAGACAAATCCACACAGATCCAGCCAGCTGATCCGTGACAACAATACCACAAACATACATTGGAGAAATGACATCCTTTCTACCCACAGTGCTAAGAAACCTGGATGTGCATATGTATGCAGAAGAATGAAGCTAGACCTCTGCCTCTCCTGCACAAAAGTGAACTCAAAATGGATCAAAGACCTAGGAATTGACCAGAAACTCTGCAACTACCAGAAGAAAATATAGAACCACATTTCCAACATTTAGGCACACACAGAAAGCAACTTCTTCAATAAGATCCTTAAAGCTCAAGGAATAAAACCAAGAATTAATAAATGGGTGGGATAAAATTTAAAAACTTGCACCCAGCAGGAGAAACCATCAATGCATGAGTAGAGAGCCCACAGAATAGGAGAAAATCTTTGCCAGCCACTCCTCTAAAAGAGGATTAATACCCAGAATATATAAAGAACTAAAAAATTAGTACCAAAAATAACCAATCAACAAATGGAAAATTGAACTATACAGACATGTCTCAAAAAAGAAGTACAAATGGCCAACAAATACATGAAATCAATCAGGGAAACTCAAATCAAAATGAGAGTGAGGCAAGGCACCTCCATACATGCCTGTAATACCAGTACTTAGAAGGCTGAGACAGGAGGACCACAGATTTGAGACCAGCCTCAGAAGCTTCTCAAGAATCTGATCTACACCTGGCATGGTGGGACATGCTTGTAATCCTAGTACTTGAGAGGCTAAGAAAGGAGGATTACAGGTTTGCAGCCAGCGTCAGCTACTTAGTGAGGTCCTCTGCAACTTAGTGAGACCATGCTTCAAAATAAATAAAAAAGGGCTATAGGTGTAACTAACTCAGAGATAGAATGCCCCTAGGTTCAATCCCCAAAAGAGAAAAAAAAAAAAACAACTACACTGAGATTTCATGTCACTCCAGTTAGAGTGGCAACCATCAAGAATATAAATAATATTAAATGTTAGCAAGGATATAGAAATAAAGGAACACTTATACATTGTTGTTAGGATGGTAAATTAGTAAAAGCAATATGCAGGTCATTACAGAGGTTCCTCAAAAGACTAAGAATGGAAGGAAC
>PVLC010002176.1:30522-120940 GCA_004027655.1 Graphiurus murinus | reverse complement strand
AGGAGAGGAGAGGAGAGAGAGGAGAGGAGAGGGGGTGTTTCTACAGCATTTGGCAAGGTTAATTGAACCCTCACCCTTCTGGAGAGCTCTTCCTGAGCTTCCCTGCCACAGCCCTCTCCTGGTTCTCCAGCTGTCTCTGTCTGTCCTCCAGATATTTCCAGCCAAAAAAATTTACTTCACCTCTGGTGTTTTCCTTGAGTCTGGGCGACTTCATTCACTTTCATGAAAATTGCAACCATATTAAAGATTCCCAATCACTCAATCTTGGATTTCATTGCTTTCCAGGGTTTCAGAGCACTATGTATAGATGTATAGCTCGGCAGTGAGTCTCTCCTCCTGGATGCCTTCCTTTACAGGCAACTCCAAACCATCTTCCCAAGTCGAAATTCATGAACTTTCCTCCCCGAATCCTTCCTGAGCCAAACAAACAAAAAATGCCAGCACAGTAGTCTCGGCCTTTTCTCACCACTCAAGCCTTTTTATTTTTATTTATTTGTTTATTTTTGGCGGGGGTAGGGTGCAGCTGGGGATTGAGTCCAGGGACATTCTACCTCTGAGCTGCACTCCCAGCCCTATTTTTTTAAATTTTGAAACAAGGTCTCACTAACTTGCTGAGGGCCTCCCTAAGTTGTTGAGGCTTGCCATGAACCTGCAATCCTCCTGTCTCAGCCTCCCAAGTACTGGGATTACAGTATGCACCACCATGCCCAGCTTCAAGCCCAATTTGACCCCAAATTTCCTTTAACTCTACTTTTTCTTTTTTCTTTTTTCTTTTTTTTTTTTTTTTTTTTTTGGCAGTACTAGGGATTGAACCCAGGGGTATTCTAACTCCAAGTTACACTTCCAGCCCTATTTTTATTCTTTATTTTGAAACAGGGTCTCATTAAGTAGCTGAGGCTGACCATGAACCTGTAATCTTCCTTTCTCAGCCTCCCAAATACTGGGATTGCAAGCATCTGCCACCACACCTGGCTCCTTTGAGTTTAGTTCCAAACTATCTATTAGGATAAGTATTTCTCCATTCCCAATGCTACAGGCTTAATTGAAAACTCTCTCTTTCTGGGAAGCATGCGCCATATTTAAGCGTTTAAGGGTTTGGACTTCAGTTCAGATGTTAAGTCTCCACTTTCTTGGTAAGCATCTCTCTGCAAAGCTGAGTGGTAAAGAGGAAGTTTCTAGAATGCTTAGTGGAAACACAACAGAGTGACAACTAGTATTGGTTCACTGCACTTACTGCCAATAAATTAATACTTGGATTCTGTCTCTTTTTTGGTACCTACGTCTCTCCAAGACAGCCAGGGTGGTTTTTATGAAATAAAGACATGATCATATGTAGACCATTTACTTAAAAGTTGAACTTTTTTGTTGCTTGTAATGCACCTCTCACCAAACTCATTTTTCTACTTCCTTTCTCTTCCCTGGAACCCTGACTTATACCCTCAATGAAATGACAGGACATATATGCATTTCTGCTTTCCTGAAAAACTTTGTTGTAGCATAAAACAATTACTTTTTGTGTATTTATCTCCTTAGCTAAATTTGGAGCTCTGTGATGATAAAGACTAGTCTTAAGTCCTGTAACTAGTCTTGACCTTTTCCACAATGTAAAATTTCCTAAAAAATTATGGTATTTTATCTTTATACTATATTTAGCAACACAGTATAAAATTAGATATTATAACAGTTCTTTTATAATAAAAAGACCTTTAATCACCCAAATTAATTTACCCTAAATAAATAATGTTATGTTTAATAAAGTGGTATTTAGCTGGATGTGGTGGTGCATGCTTGTAATGCCAATACTTGGGAGGCTGAGACAGGAGTATCACAGGTTCAAGATGAGTCTCATCAACTTAAGCAAGCCCTTAGCAATTTAGTGAGATCCTGTTTCAAAATAGAATAGGGCTGGTGGTGTGGCTCAGCGATAGAACACTCCTGGGTTCAATCCCCAGTGCCAAAAAAATTAAAGAATAAATTGTTATTGGATATACTTTAGAATTCAAAATTAAAGTTAAAATTAGGATAGATATCCATTGGAATGGACCAAATTCAAATATTATGTTAAGAACTGGGGCTAAAACAAAAGATCTTCATGTCTGGGATGGGGATGACTGTGAAGTAATTCAGAGCTCCAGTCCATTAAATGTATAACTGTTCTGATAGATTGGTTAAGGAATATGCCAGGATGAGTGTGAATTTATTTCTATAAGAGATTATCACCGCACTTAACACATTTAATTAATGAATTCAGTAAACATTTACAGAAAAATTCTGATGAAGAAAGTAGCTTGGATACAAGAAGAAACAGAATAAAAGTGGGATGGAGGCAATCTTTATATCCACAGAGGAAGCTCCATTGTTTTCACACCTTGCAAAGTGAGAGAGCAAGAGCAAGAGAGCAGAAGATGAAAGAGGCCCATGAGTTCACACAGGTGGCATACCTGGCTGTTCCAAGCATAACACTCCAATCTCTGTGGTAGGAAAAATTCCTAGGAAGACACAATATTCTCACCCCCTTGCAGTCATATTCCCAACTCCCTCCCTTTGGGGGTGGGGTGAGAACTGTGGCACGAAAGACTTCATTGAAGTAGGACAAGAGGGACTGTCTTGCTGGCTTTGAAGAAGTAAGCTGCCATCAAATGAGAGGGCCAAGTGGTGAGGACATGAGCCTGGCCTCTGGAGTCTATCCAGCCAACAGTGAGCAAGAAAACAGGGATCTCAGTTTTATAATCACAAGGAACTTAATTTGGCCAACAACTTAAATGAACTTGGAAACAGGACCCTGAATCTCAGAAGAGATCAAAATCCCAGGCAATAATTCAATTCCAGCCTGCAAGACATTGAGCAGAGAAACCAGGGAACCTATGTCCTGTAAGATGATATATGTGTACTGTTTGAGGTAACTACATTTGTGGAGATTCGCTTCATAGTAATAGAAAACTAGCATGTTAAATTGTGATTGGCTAATCACTGTACTGAATTTTTTTTTTTTTTTTTAACTAGAGCAGATATAGATGCCCTCTCCTTTCTGTTGACAACTGTAATTGAGGATGCTACTTCAAAACTGCAGTGATGGTGGGCAAAGTCGCAGTGGTTGGAGCAATGTGCAAGGCAATGGGAGAAAATGAAGCTGATGGAGCAAGAAAAGCAGAGAGTAACGTGCTCAGGTCCCAATGGCATTTCATTATCTCTTGCCTGTCTCAAAGTTTCATTATTATTAGAAGGAAATATGTATCTCAAATTATTTGAACCGGGTATGGTGGTGCACGCTTGTAATCCCAGTACTTGGGAGGCTGAAACAGGAGGATCCAGGCTCGAGGCCAGTCTCAGCTACTTAGTGAGACCCTGTTTCAAAATAAAGAATAAAAAATAGGGCTGGGAGTGTAGCTCAGAGGTAGAATGCCCCTGGGTTCCATCCCCAGTACGGCCATATATATATATTTGAAGGACATTTATATATATATATTTATATATATATAAATATATATATATATATTTGAAGGACATTTCTTGGAGTGACATCCATGTCCACATTCCCTTCCTCTCTTGGACCAGCAAGTAACATCACTGAGATTTGAACTCAGTCTATCTCTTTCTAGAATCTGTTCTCCTTACCACTAATCATGAAAGAGCTATGGAATCTCCTTACTCATTGATTTAAATAATTTCTGTAAGGGCAGCTCATGTCATGTGGCATATGGCACTCACAGGCTCTGACCTTTCTTGGTCAAATATGGAATATCCACCCTAGGGAAGCCGGTGGGTGGGTCAAGGAAAGGCCCACCTCCCTCCCCCGCCGCTCCCATTGGCTCCTGCCCCAGCTTCACCTCCCTATCTGACCTTCCCACATTTACTATTGTGTATTGGAATAAAGCTGAGATCCTGCAGCGCCGCCTGGCCGCTGACTAGACTCCTGGCTGGGTGCGGTTTTTTGGGGGGTTATCTCGACTCCGCAGGGCGGTGGGCCCCGCGGTGACACTCTCCTTCTCGCTTGGCCTGCTTGGTTTACCCCGTGTGGCATGGGACGCTACAATTTCCTCTTCTTGGGCATAACTTAAATCAGCTTCTGCTAGAACAAAAAAATAAATAGACCTATAACTAAAGTTATTCAGATAGTACTTTCAGTATCCAATATACATTTGTAGCCTATATACTTTTTCTAAAGTTTTCTAAACCATTTTCTAAATATAAATTTAATATAATATTCCAAGATCAAACAATTCTCAAATATTTGATTAAGCATTTATTATTCTAACATTAGATTCAGTTTATTTCCTTACGATTCCTTCACAAAATCTTACAGCCCTTGTGCATAATGTTGATATTTTAATTTCAGAGTTTGTCATACTTCGAAAAAAGACAAGTGATGGTCTGGTAGCTCCCAAGAAACATCCGATGTAAGCAGAAGCCCATGATATTTTGTGATTGGTTACTGCGAGACAAACATGGTAGATTAGAAGGTGTCAGGAAAAATTTAAACAGTAGCTTTGTGTGAAGGACGTTAAAGTTTTTCTACATTTTGACAATTCAGGGGATCAGAGAAGCATGAATAGAGGTAGAGAACCTGTCATTTATGTATATGAGAAATGTTAAGAAGGGCCAACTAGAATATGGGAAATAAAATAGGAATTGAGTTTATCATCTGGCCCTGTAGCTGGGGATATGAGGATAAAAATCTCACCATTCCTCAAGTGGTAACAGGAAATAATCAAGAGTAATCCGCATCTCCTAACCATTAATAAACAGAAAAAAAAATATGAAAATAAACCATGGAAACTATGAAGTATTTCTGCAATATAAAGGAAAGAAAATAGCATCCTGAAAAATGAGGGGAAAAAAACAGACCAACTAGTGTTAGTGCCCTTTTGCAAAATTCAGGGGTGGGGGCAGAATGAGAAGAGCTTTTAGTATTCTCTCAAGTAAAAAAAAAAAAAAATATATATATATATATATATATATATATATATATATATATGTATGATTTCTTTAAAACTGTAGAAAATATTGGGAGAAAAGAACAGCCTGGTGTGAATATAAAACAGCTTGAGGTCAAAACATTGAATGATATTTTAAAAAGTATATAAGAAATATATTTAAGTGAACTGAAAATATATTTGAAGGATTATAATCCACATTGATGGAAGTAAAACAGATGTGAGTAATTACGGTGGAAGAAAAAGTTGAAAACTTTTATAATTATGCAGAGGAAATGAGAGAAAATATTATAAGTATAAAAAGAAAAATAACATGTGTATAATTAATACTCCTAAATAAAATAAAAAACAAGGTTAACTAAAATGAGTGCCTATCCAGTAAAAAATACTGGTAATAAAAGAAATATATTTAGAAAAGAGTTATGTGAAGATTGAAGGGTTTCAAAACATCCTAAGAAACATCACTGAATAGAGAATTATACCCATATTCAGTTTCACATTACAGAAAAAAGAAAAAAAAAAAACTTGAAGGAAAACTTTAAGAAGCAACCATTCAGAATAAAAAGGAAAAGATACCTATACCAGAACCAAATATCAGCTAGATTGAGACTTCTTTTGCAACAATAAATATAAACAAGGATGCAATGTCTACAGTTTTGAAAAAAATAAATTATGACCCAAATTTTTTACACCTAGCTAATATATATCAAGATGTTTCCAAGTGCTAAATACTGTGAGTGTTTTATATATATATATATATATATTACTTTCATTAGCCTCACACCAACTCTACAAAAAATTGAAAAATATGGCGTGTAAAGTTGTTAAATTTACTTAGGGACACACAGAAAGGGACAGTATGAGGATTTAAAATTTCACTTCTTTGGTCTAATGGCCTGAGAGCATAGTAATTGTGACATGCTGCAAGTAAAACATTAGAAAATATACAGCCCACATATATTTCTAGAAAAAAAAGTTAATCGAAAATTGAATATATATTTATCAAGCAACCGAGAAATAAAGCAAATATAATACTTTAATAATAAGAGAAATTAAGACTGGCAGGTAAGGATTAGTTCATTCACATACTGAATTACTGAGTTCAGTTTTAAAACTGAATTTACATATATGTGTGTGCTTATGTGTATGCATATTTTTTAATAGAAACTATAGACAGAGATAATTGACACAAAAATAAATATAATTGAAAAAGTAGAAAAACTAAATCCTATATCCTATAATAAAAAGAATTTTCTATATTTTCACCCATTCCTAGATTCATATAAATGTTGTAGCTTATAATAATGGATCACATTTTTTATAATCTAATATGGAATTTTGTCTTTTACCAGACACTTCAAGCTTTCTAGTCAGAAGTTGCTAGTGAAAAGACTGGGAGCTGGGTGTGGAAGTGCACTCCTGTTATTCCAGTACTCAGGAGGCTGAGACGGGAGGATGGCAGGTACAAGGCCAGCCTCAGCAACTTAGCAAGACCCTGTTTCCAAATAAAAAATAAAATAGGGCTGGAGGTGTAACTTCAAGGTAGACTGTCCCTGGGTTCAATCCTTAGTGCAAAAAAAAAAAGGTATATTACACACACACACACACACACACACACACACACACACACACACACTGCAATATATAGGCAAGATTTTAAATGCTATAACCATTTATATGGCTTCATTAGAAAAATGAAAGCTAGGAACAAGATAGCTGCTAACTTTTGTACAAATTAATAAAAGGTGCCTACTCGTGGCAGTTGTATTAGGAAAAAAGCATAATGTGTGGTGAGTGAATCAGAAAAAAAAACACCCCCTTTGTAACTCAGGACTTAGAAATGGCCTCCTCCCTTTAGTATGATGCAGTCCTAAGGTTTAGGCATTTGGCTTGGCAAGAGGCCACTGCCCTTGTGCAAAGTAAAAAAAAAAAAGCATTCTTTCTTCTGGCTAGAAAAACCTCTTGTTGGGGTGGATGTCTTGGCTTGTGGAGTCTGAACTAGATATTGCCACTCTTTCCCCCTTAGATGAGCAGCAGGGCAGGTGGGGGCGGGGGGTAGTGAGTAATAAGGATTGAACTCAGGGGCACTCTGTCACTGAGCTACATCTCCAGCCCTTTTTATTTTTTATTTTTGAGGCAGGATCTAGCTAAGTTGCCAAAGTGGGCCTCAACTTGTGATCCCTCTGTCTCAGCCTCTCAAGTACTAGGATTACAGGCATGCACACCTACACACAGCTTGGATGAGCATTTTTATATGGTTTTCTTTTTTTTTTTTGCGGTACTGGGGATTGAACTTAGGGGCATTCTACCTCCGAGCAATACTCCCCGCCCTATTTTTTTTTTATTCTTTATTTTGAAACCGAGTCTCAATAAGTTGCGGAGGGCCTCACTAGGTAGCTGAGGCTGGCCGCGAACCCGGATCCTCCAGTCTCAGCCTCCCAAATGCTGGGATTACAAGCGTGCGCCACCACACCCAGCTTTTATATGGTTTTCAAACTGCACAACCATTCATAGTAATCCTGTCTTGGAATATTAGCACCTATATGAATCCTAATCCACTTGCTGATGTGTGATACTTATTCTATATTTTGCAATTACTGAATCTGTATATTAGTACCTGAATCTATACATCAAAACCATAGATCTCCATATATATTTTATTTTATAAAGTTGTTAAGATATTTTCATATCAGTATTTTGGTATTATTTTCTCTGTAATGTGAGAAATAATCTTGAAATGTTGCATAGTAATTAATTGCCTAGAGAAAAACTCAGCAATTGTCTTTCATCACCTATTAAGAGCCTCTTTTCTTCTGCTTGGCATTAAAACCTCAAGATACCATGATTTCATTTTCTCCTTTTCAGCCTAATTGCATTGACTAAATCAGTAATTAATTCAAATTGATTTATTAAAACTAAATGAATATAGGTTTATAATAATTAAAGTATAATCTTAGAGGTAGAGACAGGTTTGCAAAATGATTTGTCTCTATAGAGCACACTGTGAAATTACCACATAAGAAAATAGGCAAAGGAAAAATACACAAGCCAGGCATAGTTAGTGGTACACACCTGTACTCCCAGCCACTTAGAAGGCTGAGGCAGGAGGACCATAAGTTTGAGGCCCGTGTGGACCACTTAGGGAAACCCTGTCTCAAAATAAAAGTTTTAAAAGAGATTGGTTGTAGCTCAATGGTAGAACACTTGCCTAGCATTCGTGAAGCCCTGGGTTCAATTCTCAGTATCACAAATAGAGGAAAAGAAGAGAGAAAGGAAAACTAGATGAAGGAAATGTAATATGTATATACAAAGTTTGAAATTTGCTGGCAAACTCAAATATACTAATATATGAGTGACATTTTTTGCTTATTGTATCAAGAAATACATCTAATTCCTCTCTAGTATTGATGATGATAAAGGATGGAGAAAGCAAACTTGTAAATACTATTTGTGGGAGGAAAAAAAAGTGGATTCAGCATTTGCAGAAGACAAATTTGGCAATATGAATAAAAAAATTTTCACATGTTGATGCAAATTTTTTCTTCAATTCTACTTCATACTGAATAATTTATAATAGTAAAATTTAGAAACAAATATCTAATAAACTTGTTTAATTATGATATCCACTTAATGCAATACTGTGTACAACATATATCTCTGCTGCAGAAAAGATTTGAAAAATACAAGTTTTCAAGAATTTAAAAATTATAAAAATATGCATTTAAGATTAGGAAGGCAGGGAGAAAGGAAAACTACCAAAAAAAAAAAAAAAAACCTGTTATTTATGTGGTTGTTTTATATTGTTTTCTTTCTTTTTTTTTTTTTTTTTTTTTTTTTTAAAGTACTGGGGACTGAACTCAGGGGCAAGGGTTGGAAGAGCAGTCATGAAGGAGGAAGCAGGTGTGCCATGGGGTGGGGAAGTGTCAAAATGCGCCTGAGCTAATCTCCCTGTTCAAAGACAGGTATGTGATACTGAGTACAATTTACCACCCACCAATACCCAATCACCTTTCTACCCCTTTACCATGGCTTAAACAAAACAAAACAAAACCTGGATTGGGCTTGATGGGGCATGCCTATAATCCCAGTACTTGGGAAACTGAGACAGGAGGTTTGCAGATTTGAGGCCAGCCTTAGCAATTTAGGAAGTTCTCAGCAACTTAGTGACATCTTGTTTCAAAATAAAAATAAAATAGGATTGGGGGTATAGCTCAGAGGTAGAATGCCCCTGGGTTCAATCCCCAGTACCAAAAAGAGAAAAAGAGCTCCATTTCCATAAATTCAATGACTCTTCGTTGGCATTTGACAGATCACAACCCCAGTCCCTTGTATGATCTTTTGTTCCCGTGGTTTCTATGACCCCCATCAAGGTTTCAGGCTTCATTTTAACCTCTGTGGCCATTCTTTCTCAGCCTCCTTCCCTGGTTGTTCATTTTTGTAAGACCTCTAAAGTCAGTGGTTTTCCATGCCCTGTTTCACTATCCTCTCTCCCTGGCTAATGTCATTATCCTAGCCTTATACTATTTCTGGGTTAACAAGTCGCATAAATACTCCTAGCACACATTCTTTTATTGCCACACACCAAAAGAAATGGCCATATTCTAGTAATTTCACTAGGTTGTCGAGCTGGCCATATCAATGTGAATGTAATTGAATTATAAATTCTTCCCTCCCCCCTCCATGTTCTTTTCACTCTAAGGTTCTCCTCTTCCATCCACCCATTTGTTCATCAAACATATAAAAGTTCTCAAAACATCTTTTTGCACCATATTGATTACAAAGTCCTCTTGACTTTACCTCTAAAATGTACACTACAACTTCTATCCCCACTCTACCACATCGCACCTATTCTACAGCAATAGTATGTTGCCAGTTGGCTCCCCAGTCCATTTTACCAAACTCATCTTGTACCCCGCCCCATTACTCAGAATGCACAGACAGTCTCATCTGTCACTTCTCTGATCTGTCCTGTCTTTCCCTCCCACGCATGGGATAGAGGCGCTGTTCTCTTTGCCTGGAAATGCTTTTTTTGGTTCGCTCGTACTCATCCTACACATTGCTTCCTTTGAGGCTTCTTATTTTCCATCTAATCCAAATTAGATTTTTCTGTCACTTTCTAAGAACAACTTCTACTCTTTCTTCATAGTTTTATCAAAACATAGAACTGTTCATGTTAACTGAAGTAAGCCAGGTACAAAAAATCAAATACCATGTATTCTTACTCATTTCTGGAATCTGAAAAAAAGAACTGATATCAAAGAAAAAGAGAGTGGAACAGTGGTAACTAGAGACTGGAAGAGTAAAGAGGAGAAGAGTTGCAGAGAAGTTAGATAATAAATAACAAAATGCAGTGAGATAGGAGGTATTAGTTCTGGTACTCTATAGCACAATAGGGTAACCATAATCCATTGGTTTTATTTTTCTTTGAACTATTTTTTTTTTTGGTTGTCAGTTGTTTCCTTTTACAATTTTTTAGGGATTGTTCATATGTAGGAAGATTAAACTCTATTAGTGATATATTACAAATACTGTCTCTTTGTTGTTGTTTTTTTTTACATTTTGCCATGCAGAATTTGTTTCCAGTTTTCTTCTCTTTCTTTTCAAATTTATGTCTTTTCTTTGGGGCATTTAGATTATTGAGTCAAAATGAAAATAGTTTTTTTCTACTTTTAGATTATAATGAATTTATTTCCTATTTTCTTTTAGAACTTCCATCTTGTTTTGAGTTTAACATTTAAATTACTGATTCAGTTTGTCTATCCTCATGTCAATATATGTAGGAATCCAAATGTCTTTTTGTCCAAGTGACTAGTTATCTCAATACCATTTATTGAAAGCCCATTTGCATCTCTGTGCTGATTCGACAGCTACCTTTATATTTACTACATTCCAGTAAGTTTTACAATCTCCATCTGGAACTCCTCAGATTTATGGCTATTTTCAGCCTACTTTCTAAGTTGCATGAGGGTAAGGGCTGTGTACATGCTGTTTGCATGGGTCTCCAGACTTCAGAATAGTGCCAGACACATGACAGATTCTCAATACATATTTGTTATATCTGGTGGATTTATGTGAAGCGCGAGGAGAATGTTTCCCATTCTCCACAAATAAGTTTAAAGAAAATTTAATATATTTAATTTAATAAGAAATATTTCACAGAGTGGGAATTTTTAAATGGACAGTAGATAATATACAACATTACAGACTTCTGTTTGAGGTGCATAACATTTTCTTTTCAGCAAAATGTTAATATTTTTAAACAAAAACATTTAATTCAACCTATATGTTAACAATAATCAAAGATGTTGAAATGTTTACATCTAAGGAAACACTTATATTACAGTAGGCACTGGGACTTTGCAGATACAATATTAATTCTTTTGCTCATTTCTAAGTAACCCTGAAAGTACAAAATATGTAGTAAATGGAAATATATCTGGGAGGCATGATTATGAAATGGAAACATTAGTATGTAAAAGCAAGTCACTAATTTGAACCTGAATCTAGCTCATTAGGCCCTAAGCATTTGCTTTTCAATGTCATTTTATTGTTCTCTTATTGATCTTGGGGCTTTCTTTGAAATTCATAACCACACTATGTAAGACATTATCTTTATTGAAGAATAAATTCAAACAATTATATACTCTAGGTGACAAAGAATTTGGACGTTTACAAAGATCTCAGGACATATTTCTTGCAAATGCCAATAATCTCCTGAACTTAAGAAGTATGGCATCCCATTGTAAAATTATTAATACATTCAGATAATTTTATTTCACTCTTCATTGACAAAGCAGCAGCACTAACAGCAAAGTAGCACTCAATTTCAATAGTACATACATCTTAAAAATCAAATTTCAATGAGATATTAAGTAACTAACTAAATGTTAGATATAACAGTATATTTAACAGCTATTTAAATGGTATAAAAATAAAAGCTCAAGATCTCCCTCCTTTCTTTAGCAACCGATGCTATATTTTCCTGCTACTTACTATTGAGATAACTATGAGTATGTGTGTGGCAGTTGAAAGATTCCTTGTTAGACCTTTCTATACTGTTCAAAATAAAAGAACATAGAACTAGAATAAGAGACCTAGAGCCTCATCCAACTGTTAACATGAACCTATTATATTGTGAAACTAAATGAACTTGTGTAAGTTTCACATCTTCTCTTATTATCTTTCACCTGTAAAAAAGTGGGGAATTTGGAATTACATCCCTAGTATTCATCCAGGTTTTAAATAATCTAAAATTTTATGGTTCAATGATCTATTTCTAAATATACAATTCTTTACATACATTTAGCTGCAAATTTGACTGCTCACATTTATCAGACTAAGCAATAGATATGAAAAAAGCATCTTAATTTGGATAACTATGACAGACTTTGCAAATTAAAAAAAAAAAAAACTAGTGAGCAGAATGGAAGGAATTCTGCAAAACAGCCTTCTACTTGATAGGAATCATCCAGATTTGTGCCATGTTGCAGTTATAAACATAACAACATTTCAACTGAACAATTTAAATCATTTGGTTCTCTAAAATAAAGCAATAGATCTAAGTTTGCCACTGAAGCTGTATAGATTTGTGCCAACTGTTAAATTGCCATATCCCAATAGCCTTAAAACACACAGTACTGTTAAGCAGTAAAGTCAGCCAAGTGCCTAAATAATAGAATTATAAGCAAACTCTGTTTGACATGATGTTGCACAGAGTACTTGGAATTCAAGAGTTCAATTCCACTGGCACATGCAGTCAATAGGTTCTTGGAGTGTGTACATAATTTCGGTGCCATTTCCTGAGCAGTAGAGAGGCACAGTCAAGTTTCGTACTCCATTTTCACGACAACACTTGCAAAATCTTAGGTGACTTTCGACATTGATGTTATATATGGTAGCTGATGGGCATTTTCCATCGCAAGATGCAACATTTATCTGCAGGAAGAGAAAATGAAAATATCTGGAAATTTTAGAAACACTGGTTATTGTTACATTCTCCTAAGAAGTCAAATGAAAGCAAGGCTTTCTTCCTTATCATTTCAACTTGACTTCAAGCTTCTGCATGTTAAATGACTATGGAAAATATGATGTTGAAGCATAACTCACATAAGTCAAAGGAATGTTCCATGGTGATGTGCAATGAAACAATGCTGGCATAACTCAAAACATGAAATGTGCAAACATAACTAAGCATCTATGGACTATATTAATCACATTCCAATAATTCTGTTACCTGTGTTATGTTATGACTAGTGTTGACTATAGAATTGGGTCATATAAAGGGGTCAAAGTTATAACTAGGGCTATTTTTGTTAAGTGGAATCGCATAGTTAAGACAATATGTAGTCAAATATATTTAGATTCAATTTCCATTCCTCTGGATTGCTGCTATCATTTAGAACTGTTGATTATTTATGCTGAGAATAATTCAAACTTTTTCACAAACAGAACATTTCAATGTTAGAATGTAGGAGCACTCTCAAAGTTAAATATTGTATGTTGGCATTTTGTTGGCATATAATTTTGTTAGTGCTATGTGTTAATGACACATATACTTCTGGAAGGACACATGCTCTTTATGTAACATGATATTTTTCCACTTACAGGGCTTTGGCTTACACAGTCCTGTCTCCTTATGACTGATTTAATGATCACTTTCTGGCATATTCTTTCTTCTCGTTTACCTGATAAGATATAAAACACATTTATTCATCAAAAGGCTTACATAAACCGGGCGTGGTGGCGCACGCTTGTAATTCCAGGATTCAGGAGGCTGAAACCGGAGGATCTGGGTTTGCGGCCAGCCTCAGCTACCTAGTGAGGCACTCCGCAACTTAGTGAGACTCGGTTTCCAAATAAAGAATAAAAAATAGGGCTGGTGGTATAGCTCGGAGGTAGAATGCCCCTGAGTTCAATCTCCAGTACCACAAAAAAAAAAAAAAAAGGCTTACATAAATTATTTCTTAATCTAATTAGATATATGTGACTATGTTTAAATTTGAAAATTGACACACATAATAATGGTAACATCAACCTGTGTTGGCATATTTGTATATATAAAATAATTTTTGAATGAACCATGATATATAAGTAAATATATAATATATGCTATATTATTGATATATAAGTACACTTATACACCTATTTTAAAATGAAAATTGAGAGATTTAAAACCAGTTCAATCTGTATTCAAGTGACACCTCACCATGTAGGCCACCTCTAAGCCCCCAGTTAAATTAGCAACCTAGCTACTCCCATTCTCCATCTTGTCTATTTGGTGCCATTTGTCTTTATACTACTCATCACTACCTTACAAATCAGTATATATTCATGTGTTTCTTGTTTCTTCCTCTTTCCTTGGTAATAAACATTATCTGTGCAGATATTAGGTCATGGTGATGATGATTTCTTTCTTGACTGTGTTTTTTTTCCCCCCTTGGCTTGAATGAGATTAAGACTAATGAAGTAATTAGTGGATGAAAACACCACAAGGCACAAAGTGGCCTGTGCTCTACCAACAACACTGAATCTCACGCCACATTATTCAGTACTAGTGCCTAATAGTATGTGTGGCACATGTAGGCACCAAAAAACAAACTAACCTCTTATTTGATACTTAATTCTTCAAATGAATAAAACTGGGACTAGTTTCATTATTAGCTGAGTTTGTAACAAGAGGCATTTCCTATTAATTTTTTAGAGTCTTGATTGTAATACATCTTGTTAAGCACAGCACCTGTGTAATCTTTCTAACATAGTCTGGTCACCCAAGAGATCACAGACAAAGAGCCTTGAACATCAAAGCAGAAGCTGTTTCACATGTCCTTATATGTCAGATGAAGGAAAGCAACATGGATTGCTATTGTTCTGCAACATCAAAGAGCTTGGTAGCACGGAAGATCCTGACATTGTACAGGCTTAAATCTATTATTGACCAATGAGATCAACTTCTCTGAACCTTCATTTCTGTCTCTGTAGGAGAAACCAAACCCACCTCTCAGAACCACTGTGAGGCTAGCTGTTGTCCTATTGCAATGGGTTTAGGTGTACCAATGTGCAACAGGTAATAAATGGTTGCTCATTAGGTTAGTCATATAGATCATGCCCTGTCTGCCTTCATATAACATAAATGTGCTCACTTCTCTAATAACTAACATGGTGTTATAGAAACCAGAGCTTTAACATTGCAATGTGACTCTGTGCCTGCATCACATGCATGAGAGAAAATCTAGACTCTGAGGAAGTAAAAGGAAAAATAAGGGGATTAGAAAAACATAAATCTCTTCAGATTTTAAAGCTAAATGTCATTCCTTGAGCTCCTGATACAATAGCTGTTAAATATGCATTAGTTTATATTTGATTTGGAAAATACTAAATAGAAAATCACTAATTACTAATGAACAGAAAATTTTTAATTAATGTGTGTCTAAGACCTCCAGTAATTAAAATGCATAAATTGTATTATATTATCTGCAAAGCCCAAGCAATATAATTTGTATCAGTTGAAGTATCAGTTTTTATCTCTGTCTCCTCAATTTTCTGTGCCCCTTAGAATGTGACTTTATTTGGGCACAAGGTCTTGGGTAATCAAGTGAAAATGAACCAGAATCCAGTATGACTGGTATCCTCATAAAAAGGAGAAATCTGGAGACAGTCACATACACAGTGAGAACAGCTGGTGAACAAGTAGACAGCCACCCATAAGGCAAGAGAAGGATCCTATCCTCACAGCTCACATTAGAGAGCAACCCTGCCAACATTTTGGTTTTGAACTGCTATCTTTCAGATCTGTGAAATAAGGAATTTTTCTCCCCCTCCTCCTCCTCCTCCTTCTCCCCCTCCTCCTCCTCCTCCTTCTCCTCCTCCTCTCCTCCTTCTCCTTCGTGGGGGAAAGGGTACTGGGATTGAACCCAGGGGTGTTCTACCTCTGAGCTACATCCCCAGCCATTGTTATTTTTTATTTTGAAACAAGGTCTTGATAAGTTGATGAGAGTCTTGCAAAATTGCTAAGGCTGGCCTCAACATACAATTCTTCTTTCTCAGCCTCCTAAGTACTTGGATTATAGGCATGTACACCTGCCTTGAATTTCTCTTTTTAAAGCTATCCATTTTGCAGTACTTTGTTACAGCTGCTATAGAAATTAATAAAATAACAAATTAGACATCAAGCCATCTTACATTGAATTTTCCCTTGTTTATGATGAATATATATGTGCTGAATTTGGACATATATTATAGCCCAACACCACCAGTCATAGAGGCTTGATGGACAAATTACTTGACTTCTCTGAGCTGAACATCATGATAATGTCAGAATCTATTTCACTGGATTTTTGTAAAAAATAAATATTGTACAGAACACTTAGGAGAGTTCCTGATTTATAAGCTGTTATTATGTTCAAGGATATATGTAATGATTATGTTGCATTATTTTAATATATTTTAATGTTCTATTCAATAGGACTATACAGCTCTAAATAAGTAAGACTACTCATAAATATTTATGAGACTAAGACCTTCATGAAGTTCAGAAATCTCATCTGAGAAAGATGACAATTGTATGTAAGAATTTAGTTCTATATTATGACATTGTTAACTTTCACCGTTCTGTGCCCCTTTTCCTCAAAGCATCTCTAGATACTTTCAAAATTACTACCCATGCCAATTTTACAAAAACTTCTATTTTCGTATTGATATAAATTCACAAACACTTTCTAGAAAAGAAAAATAATTGCATGAATATGCCTCTATTTTAGTCCTTAAAATTATTCAAAATCATTATGAAATAAACCTTTATAATTGAAACAAACATAAAATGTATTATATACACATAACTTTATTATCAAGATAGCTATGGGAACTTTTACATGTTGAATTTAAATAAAACTCACTAAAACAGTATTTCCCAAAAGAACAGAACCACAGACTTTTGCAAAGAAGTCTATAAAGAACCAACTGCACTCTCTCTGTCCTCACTGGAGTCTCAATGCCATCATAACCTATTTGACTTTAGAGAATTCAGCATGTTCCAAAAAAATCTGACCATAATGAACTTGTAAATTTAAAACCTAATAAAAATATGCAATCCTTTTGGGAAATGCCACAATAAAGAAATTTCCAATAATGAAATTAAAATTTATCTAAATTAAAATCATGTATGCTGCAGAAGATAAAGACTAAATTACAAAGTTATCAACCACATGATTCAAAAATATTTAAGTAATTACTTTATAAAATGCGTTTTCCTCTGCATTTCAGGAATTGAATCCTAAGAGAAAACCACAATCACCACGCACAATTAAACTAATCTATCAAGTTATTGCATGTAACATGTCTTCACTTACATATCTTGCAACAGCCTTCATTATAAAGCTTTACAATCCCCTCATTCTAGGAAAAGAGAAAAGGAATAAAGTGAAAAATACATTGTTCATCTATTTCCTTTTAGACTAGAAGTAAAAAACTAATTATCCCAATGTTTTTATCAAATGTCACAAAGCCTTCATTGGAAAATAATTGGAATTTAACTATTTCTAGCAAGAATTTCTTAAGAGCAAATATTTTAATATTGCATTATTTCTACATTAATAAAAAAGAGAACAAAAA
Organism: Graphiurus murinus; assembly: GCA_004027655.1. Taxonomy (NCBI): domain Eukaryota; kingdom Metazoa; phylum Chordata; class Mammalia; order Rodentia; family Gliridae; genus Graphiurus; species Graphiurus murinus. Next base: position 103,400 of record PVLC010002176.1, on the reverse strand, counting down.
ATTATGCCACTTAAAAGAACACCTTTTAAATGCCTCAAAATATTATTTTACCAAAAAAATGAAAAGAACTATTCTAAATAAAGGCCACAATATGTTTTATATTTTTCAACACCTTAAAATAATTTAAACTACTCTTTTAGAGTATCTTGAGATTCTGAATATAATTGTTAAAATGGCATATCCTTTTCTTTAATATTTTAAAAAATCCAAGCCTCAGATGGCTCTTCTCTAAGCTAACTAATAAAATGTTATTGATTAGCTTTTGAAATTCTCATAGTAATTACTAATTGTTTTAGTTACTTGCTAGTTGCAGCTCAAATAAAATAATTTTTTCTTTAAAAATTTATAAAATAATTTTTATTCTATAAATTTTACTCTATAAAATAATCTGGTGAAATAAGAAGATGCCCACATTTCTTTCTAGAACTTCACTTCTGTGACTTTAGTCTATGTTATAGCTAGTTAGCTACCCATCAGAAGTAAAAGGGTATGTATATCTTGGGTGGAAAAAAAATCAATGAGACTATGCTATTTCTCGACACAACTGAACAAATCTCACTTTTCAGTAGGAGTTATTATTGCCTAAATAATTAAAACTACAAAAAATCTTTTAAAATAAGAATATCACCTTAAAAATATATTTTCTCAATATGCTCTTCTCTGAGAGAAAAGAGAATTGGCAAAGCAAAACTAAAGTGTCAAGAATTGTGTACTAGCCTCTCCAGTGGCCTATGATCAAAAAATCCAAGTCAATGAACTTAAGTCAGCAGGCATTAAAAATAACATCATAACATCATAAATCTGGCTGTTTGTTTAAGAAAAAAAGTGGCCAAACTCAATTAGTTAGCTTATGAATCTACATTAAAAAGGAGGCTAGGTTTGCTGACCAAAGTATTTTTAACAAACCTTGGATCTAAACATAAAAACCCAGGCACCATTCAGAAAGAATCAAGTTTGGAACACCATATAAAACTCAAAATAGCAAAGTATAAGGAAACATAATAGGGCTTTTATTTATGCAACAAAATAAAATATGTACCATAACAAACCACGATGAAAGCATCTCCTGGGAAAACATATTAATGTGTATTTTCTAAATTATAGTTAATACAGAATTTTCTTAGATATAACAAAGTACAAACCATTTTGCATTCAGTCTCATTAAAAGGGGGGCAGACCATACTATAGTTCAGAATCATTGCCCCTTCCTCAGTCTTCACACACTCATACGTGGTGCAATTATAGTTCCAGGTACTTCCCTCCTGAAAATAAAAGAAAGTCACTGTTTACATGTTAAAATCTTCCAGAGTTCTTAAGTAAAATGTTTCCTATCCTACTGAATCAAAGTCAAATTAAAATGCAAAGGGCTTTTTGTGGAATAAATGTCTCATCTGAAAATGTCCCCACATTTATCTAAAATGATTGAAAATACAAATATACACCCTCGTCGTTTGTATCTGCTTGGTTTCATAACAGAATTGAGATGTAAATGTGAAGTAAAGCAATAGAGAGGAAAGTAGCACATGGGAATTTGTTTCTGCTACAAAAGCAATTATCTACTTTGGTCAAGTGTCAAAGGTCTTGCTCTAATATTTCCTCACTAATTAAAAAACAACAAATCAAATTACTTATACACCTCCTTTCCTGGGATCTGTTTATTTTTCCTTCTACTCCCTTATCACAAAATTTTTTTAAAATATTTGTATGATAGTGCTTATTAACTTATGGTTCTAGTTCTATATGTCTATGTTTATTGTAAAACCTATCACTATTATTTTAGTAAATGTTTATAAATATAACAATATTTCTGTTCCTGACTTCAGAATTCCTACTTAGAAATAAAGTCAGCAAGAATTTCTTCTTAGGAATAAAATCAGCAGAAATAACTATTACGTTAATATTGGGCTGCAGTTTATCTATATTTTTATTTTATAACCTACATTGGATAATTACAGTCAAACTCTGTCTTGAAGATGCTTTGTGGACCAGTAAAACATTTTCATGAGCCTGACCACTTTCTTTTCTCTAGATTAAATCTCAATTTATAAATAGATTCTAGTCTTTCATGAACCTCAGTTGGAAATGATCTGTAAGTTCAGGTGTAAAAGAAGAGAAAATATTTAAATTTTGGAAACACAGTAATATCTAATTTGTAAGAAATAAAATATAGTCCTATGGAATTTTTTTCTTTTGTAATAATTAGAAATCAGCATTTCCCATAGCATATTTCTTACATCTGGGGAAAAAAGTGAGGATCTATATTAAGAATATTTGAGAAACAATATAAACATATTTTTACAATAGAAATTATCAAATACTTCAAAATATACTAAATATGTGTTGCATATTCTTAAGTGTTGTATTACGAGTGTGTTTATGGTATGTATATTTGTGTCTATGTGTGTGTGCATGACATTTTCCAGATGTATTTGACTCATGAATATCATCTTCAGGAAGTAGTGCAGAGAGCTGCCCTCCAAGGAGCACATTTTAGGAAATAAAGAATCCATACCTCATAGATGACTGATGTTCCATTCTCCATATGAAATTTGCAGGATACATTTCTGCAGGTACCACAGCAGTCATAATCACTTGGGGATGGAGTGTATACCTGATGCTGATACAGTGCCAGGATATTGAGTTAGCCACGCAACAACACCAATACTTTTTTTTTTTTTGTGGTACTAGGGATTGAACCCAGAGGCATTGGCATTCAATACTTTTAATGAATTAGTTCAGGAGCTGTTTCCCAACATAACTAAATACTCTCTCAGAATAGCTATAAGCATTCTAAGGTTGAATTTGAGGAGTTTCAAACAATAATTGGTTTCTATAGCCATACTGGAAATGAAGTAGATGTTAACCTTTACATCTAACAGCCAAGATTCATCAAGCAGCTGTAACAATCTCAGGTCAAGCAAGCTGGCAAGCTGCAGATAATAAGGCCCCTGAAGCTCAAGGTCATGCATAGGAAAGTGGAAATCTGCACTAAGTAGCTATGTTATGAAATAATAGGCTGAAAAATTGTTCAAGTTAGTATTTTTAACTCATGCAGTATTCACTAGTTCAAGGGCTGTAGCTGCCCATTTGAGATTCATTAACTCTCACCAGAAAAACCTGTAAAAAATACTTACGACATCACATTCTTTTGAACAATTCACCATCGTAAAATTCAAAGTGTGAAAGCCTGTAAGGTTATCCTTTTCTTCCAAACACTCTATTTTATAGCAAAAGTCCCCTTCCAAATACGTTATCATAGATTGTCCAGGGTTCAACACTGATACTTCTTGAAATACACACACATCATCCTTTTCTAAAAAATAAATTTAAAAAAATTAGTCAACAAGAATGTATAATGTTAAGTTTTATATTAATCAATAGAACCTATGTTAAGACTTTTTATTGTGATGTGCCAATTTTTCAAATTCAAGTAATATCTCTACATATTGATAATAATCCAAGAGTTTACTTAATAATGAATGCAGCACATTTATCCTTTAACATATAATAAAAGTTAATCTGTAGTCAATTGTTTTAACTCCTTCCAAAAGCCTTTTTTATAGCAGTTTCCAGAAATATAAAATCTCAAGCATGGGCAAGATATTTTACATAACTAGTTATGTGAAATTATGTTGTATGTCAGCACATGTGTCCTAAGGCATAACATGACCACTGTTGGAGGCGGGTATGGATGGAGGCAAAGTCTAATTGAATAGTACTAGACCTCTTCATGACGGGCTTATTTCACATTTATATCCCCATTCTACTATGAATTCTATTCATAAATCCAGTTTGAATCTACAGAAGAAAAAGTGGTTGGGTTCACTGAAATTTTTTACTGGTTCACAATGTTCTGTAACATTTCATGATTTGCAATTATTACTTTGAGAGAGGTGATTCAGTTTTCAGTGTTACAAAGTAGATAGTTATATAGATTATAGTTCCTGAAGGAGAGAACTGATTTAATGAACTACCATATCTTTAAAAGTAGAATTTTAGAATAGGCTGGGATATGATGAAATCAACTCAGAAGTACTTTTTGCCTCTCCAACTCAGAACATAAGCTTTCTCTCATATAAAAATACAAAAATGTCAAGCATTGAACAAAAGTTTTACATTCTTTTAACCTACTGATACTTAATAGGCAGACTCATAATTTCATAGAAAAATAAACTTTTTACTTTGCAATGCTAACATTAATAATAATCAAACAATGAGCTAAACTCTTCATACTTATAGATATTTTTATTTTTAAAAATCAGATACAAGCCAGGCATGGTGGTGCACACTTGTAATCCTAGTACTTGGGAGGCTGAGACAAGAGGATCTGGGTAAATGACCAGCCTCAGCTACTTAGTGAGGCCCTCCACAACTTAGTGAGAGCCTGTTTCAAAATAAAGAATAAAAAATAGAGCTGGGGGTGTAGCTCAGAGGTAGAATGCCCCTGGGTTCAATCCTAGTACCGCAAAAAAAAAAAAAAAAAAAAAATCAGACAGACATACTTTTAAACCCTTGTATCAACTTGAAAATTTTGTGAAACCTCTGAAAAATTTATTTTTGTATCTTATTATCAAAGTTCTGAGAACATCTTGAGATATTACAAAAGAAAAATAATGGTACTTTTTCTTACTCAAATACTGGTAATTGGCTTAATATGTATAATATATCTCTCAAAGAAAATTATTTTATATTTATTAATAGTAAACAACAGATACCAATAATGTTAATCTTTCACTTAAAAGTTCTTAAAATATAGTTACCACAGAGATATCGTACACATCCACAGTCACTCTGAAAGTTATGGTCTATTGTGGTAAATTCCCCCTATTAGAAAGAAATTATATGTTACTTATCGTCAAACTCATTACACTCACAAAAATTACACATTATAACATCTAATAAGTTCCTTACCATGCAGCTCGACACATCATAAGTGCTTAACACATATTTTAGTGAACGAGTTAGGTTAACCTAATAGTCATTTAATTAGTAGCCTGTGGAAAAAATCACAATAAAAAATACGACTGTGGATCACTCAATCTCCTAAAAACTTCAATTTCCTTATCTATTAAATGAGAGAAGGTGGATAAGATCACCTTCATGGTCCTAACTTTAAAATTGTATTGTTTGATTCTGAACTTCTAGGAGTCAATTAGAGATAAAGGAATGCCTGCCATCCGTGGAAGACTTGCTTGGTGAAAATGTTCCTGATCTGCTGTGCAGAGGTGGTCCAGAGCCCTGATGTCTGCATCCAAGCAAGGATGCTAGGGTACACAGAGCGGTAGCAAAAGGATCTAATACAAAGGTTAACAACACAGACTCTGGAACAGGACTGCACTACACCTATTCTGACTATGCTCTACTAGTGTGTGAGTGAGGGCATGAGGGCATGTTACTTAACCAATCTGCATCTCACTTCCCTTTATCTGTAAAATAGAGGTATAATACTGCTTAACACATAGGATTGTTGAGAGAAATAAAAGGGTCAGTAAAGTGAAAGAGCTTAAATGGTGCTGACACACAGAAATTACTGTGTAATCTTTAGTTGTTAGTAAACAGTTGTCATGACAGATGTTCCAAATTTGCCCTGGAGGGAATTGAATACATTCCTCTAAGCAAGCACAGGACCAGACTTCAATTTTCAAGAACTTTATGTTAGACATCAACTTTTAGGGGTGGCTTTCATTTTCATAGCACATCAATAATAAAATGAATTTGATTCTTGACACAGAAAATTATTTAACACATTTATAGGAATGAATAAAGGCACTCCCCCTCCATAAGCTAATATCTTACTATTTAAAGTGCCTTATAAATTGTAGTTTCATTTGGTGTTTTATGACTTAAGTCACTAAACAATTCCAATGAGATTGGAAATAAGATGTTCTAGTGGAGTTTAAAATATCCTACAAGTGCCTAAGTTACTCCAAAGAGAAAAGAAGCAAGAATTTGTCTAGTATTGTCTTTTTTTTTTTTTTTTTTCAGTACTGGAGATTGAACCCAGGGGCATTCTACCTCTGACTTCACCCCCACCCCTATTTTTTTTTTAGTCTTCATTTTGGAACTGGGTCTCACTAAATTGTGGAGGCCAAACTAAGTGGCTGAAGCTGGCCGCGAACCTGTCATCCTCCTGTCTCAGCCTCCCAAGTACTGGGATTACAAGTGTGTCACCACGCCCAGCTTCGTACTAACTTTTTTAGGTACTTACTAGGTGTTTTTAATAATTAAAGCCACAACACTCACTCCTTCATTTCAAGCTCAGCTTTACGTCTTCTGTTTTTCCCTTCTATGACAATTTATTTGAGATCTGATCCACATATTTAGTTACACTCTTATTTTCAATAAATGCCCAGTTGCATATAGAGGGAATCTTCTTGATTATTCTACCAATGCTCAATATCACATCAAAGATGATGGTATTATTTTCTGCTCCCACATTAGCATTCCACATTAGTCAGTAGTGAAATCACGTTAGTTTATTTCCACTCGTTGGCCATTATGAAGAGTGCTGCTTTGATGTTTGAGATACTGTTCAATACTAAAATAATATTTTGTCAATGTTTTACTTCATTTTAAGATCAATGACCTTCAGTAGCTATAAGACTGGTACATTCATTCACCATTTTAAAAAATAGGTTATTGCACTTTTCTGTCTCAAGTAAAATATAAAATGTTGACTATTCTGTAAAGCACATTGTTTTAATCTGCTTGAGTACATTTTATTAAGGTTATTTGCATTAACTCTGAAGAATTCAAATATGAAAGAGATAAAGGAAAAAAAGCTGATTTGAACAGTATGGCAAGTCAATCAAAAGACGTGTTCTTACCACTTCGCAAGTTGGCATAACAAGGTTGTCACAGTTACATTCTAAAAAGAAAAATATCAACATGTTTGCACTGATCAAAACACATAAACTTATTATAATAAATGTTTTAAATATGAAATTAGTTACCACAATGCCATGTTGGACAACATTGACCAGATATATGTTCCTTCACAAGATTCGTATCTTCTGCACAATTGAGTAGTGGTATTGGACAAAGATTTGGCTCACAAACTAAAAAGAGAAAGCATAGGAGTGACAATCAATTTCATGTAACTGCCATATCTCACTACCCACCATTATGCTTACTAATGCAGTGTATGGACTCATATCTTTTTTTTTTTTTTTTTTTGCAGTACTGGGGATTGAACTCAGGGGCATTCTACCTCCGAGCTACACCCCCAGCCCTATTTTTTATTCTTTATTTTGAAACCGAGTCTCACTAAGTTGCGGAGTGCCTCACTAGGTAGCTGAGACTGGCCGTGAACCCAGATCCTCCGGTCTCAGCCTCCCGAATGCTGGGATTACAAGCGTGTGCCACCACGCCCGACTTCATATCTTCCAAGTGCCACCTTTCCCATCACTCAAATGCCATGTATTGGTGAGGACAAAACTAATGACTTATAAGTATGTCCAACAACCAAGCAGCTCATTCAGTGAAGAGCCTGACAAAGGGTCTGATATAACAGTGCAACTAAGATTCACAGGGCTTTTTAAACTCCTAAATATTTGGGGCATTTCTTAGACATACCTAAATATTTTAAATTAGTTAAAATATACCTACCACAGTAATAATGAGGACAGCAGACATGTGTGGTATTAAGATCCACTGTGAGAAATTCCCCATCAGAACATAATGGAATAGATTCAGGGCAAGGTTCACAAACTAAAGTGAAATAAAAAAACAAAAGTCACAGCTGAACTAAAAGCAAATAGCTAAGTTCAGACTGCCATACACAAATCAAATCAAAATAAAATACAGTGTGTTTAGTAAAATAGGAAACAAGAAAAATAAGGCATAGCTCCTTATTCGGTCATAAAACAATCATACTGCCCAAATATATTGCTTTATGCTTTCTAAATACAGTGATATATAGAACACCATCTTAGCAGATATTTAGGGTATTCTGATTTCTGGAGTAACTTAGTCTTACTAAGATCAAAATATCATTGATTTATAAAAGATTTATTTTCTTAATTCACTGTCTTAACTATTCTAATCCATGAATGACCAATGTAAGAGGACTTATCTTTTGCGCTGTTTAGTATCCCTTCCAATTTTGATATCTCTCTAAATGAGTTATCATTAAAGTTCTAAAGAGGTTCTATAATGTCTGTTTGGTTCTTTAAGGAAAACCAGTGATAAAGTTAATACTTGTCTTATTAAAGAAAAATCCTTGAATATATTGTCTTGGTCTGTTTGGACAGGATAGATAAATGATAGACGATAGATAGGCAGGTAGATAGATAGATAGATAGAGAGATAGATAGATAGATAGATAGATAGATAGATACATAGATAGATAGATGTGATAAATAGATGAACATATTGATTGAGAAATGCTTACTCACAGTCTGGTAGTGATTGTCAATACAGGTGCCTCACCTTCTCCAGGCTACTATATAGGAACAACTCACCTTAGACTAATTAAAATCTCCTTCAATGGAATGTGAATCATAAATAAAGGTGCACAAGAAAGAGATGGAGCTGGCTCAATCACTAGTGACCTCCACTTAGAGCAGCAGGTTTTCTTCTTCCTAGAGCTTGGCTGATCAAGTTCATCTTAACCCTATATACTTCCTCAAATCCTTCCCATAATTGCTTGTGCTCAATCTAGCCAGAATCCATTAGCTTTTTCCACTTGCAAAGGACCTTAATTGATTCCAAGAGGTGTGTTCTGATATTCATATGTGCATCTGAAACTTATATTAACCACAAATCTTTGATATGATAATTAACCTGAATTGGAAAATAGAGAATTCTTAATTTTCAATATCCAGTTCATTAGGTAGAATACATATCTCTGGTTATTTCCCAGACATTCTATGGTTCTAACCATTCTCTTTTGAGATCATCATAGCCCACACATGATATTCAGAAGATGAAGTTTTAAAGAGACTCTATAATGTCTTAGCAAAGCACATTATTCTGACTGGTTCTTCAATGAAAGCCAGTGATAAAATGTTCTCCAAAAAATAATGATACTTTCCTCACTAAGAAAAAAAACTTGAAAACTTGGATCTGTTTTCTTGATCATACATACATATATACATACTCATATACATATATACATACGTACATATATATATATGTTCATATATAGATATATATATATATGGAGAGAGATTTGTTTATAGGAGTTTAGGTTATAATAATTTATATAGAGTTGTGTATAGAAGTACAGGATATAAAAACTGTTGAGTCATCTAAACTGCTATACCTTTCTACTTCTCATTTCCTATAATTTCATTACTATGAGTGTAGCTTTAGAATATTGGTTACCATCAGTTCTGAAATTCAAAGCAAATAAAAGATTTTCCTTAGATCCTTTCTCTTCTCTCTAGAGATGATGTCTAGCATACTCACCACAGAAAGGGGAAAAGCAGCATGGTTCTTCCTGCTGAACTTGAATCATAAATTGGTCTTCCCTACATGCTGGTGTTGAAATAGTAGGGCATTTTAATGGGTCACATTCTGCATAAACACAAATAAATATGCTTTTAAGATAAGTAAGAGTGAGAAAATAAATAAGAATAATATATAATGTTTAATTCCCTTTGAATTTAATGATAGTTAATTTAAAGATTTTAATTTAATAGAAATATATAGAAATAGCAACTCTATGATTTTTTTTTTTTTTTTTTTTTTTTTTGGCGGTACTGGGGACTGAACTCAGGGGCATTCTACCTCCGAGCTATATCCCCAGCCCTATTTTTTGTTCTTTATTTTGAAACAAGGTTTCACTAAGTTGTGGAGTGCCTCACTAGGTAGCTGAGGCTGACAACGAACCCGGGTCCTCCAGTCTCAGCCTCCCAAATGCTGGGATTACAAGCTTGCGCCACCACGCCCAGCTTCTATGATCTTTTATAAAAAATCATTTCCTTGGAGACACAGAGAGATTCTACTCCACTATTCTGAATTTAAAAGGAACCTCACCTACTTTTTAAAATTGGTTAACTCACCACATTTGTACTGTGGACAACAAGAAACAGGACTATAACCAACAACCAATTTTTGACTATCTGTACATGTTGGAATGGTAGTGTCACACAAAGTCATGTCACATCCTAGAAATATGAAACAGAACATTAAAAATATTAGTGAATTCTATTGTATGTATTCACTCCATTTTTATCTGTTCATTTATTGATAGATACCTAGGTTGGTTCCATAATACTGCAAAAAATGGATAGAACTAGAGAAAATTATGCTAAGTAAGATCAGCCAGTCTCAAAAAGTCATGGGTCTTGTGTTATATGGAAGCCAAAGAGAAAATAGGAAACAAAACAGACTTCAGGAAAATGAGAAAGATCAACAGAATAGTGAAAGGGGACTGGAGGAGGGAAATGTGGGGAGGGGAAAAAGGAGAATTGAGGAAAGAAACAGTTCGAATATTATTATGTTGGCATATGAAGGTATCTCTATCAAACTCACTAGCATGTATGAAGAAGGAGGAAGCAGGAGTGGTATGGGATCTGGAGGGAAATATACCAAGTGCTATGTGCATGTATATTTGTCTCACTTTGAATCTCACATGATGTATAATTATAAGGCACCAATAAAAATATTAAAAATTTTGAAAATATCTAAGTTCTTGAGCTGCTAACTCAAAGCACAGAAATGGCTCTCACTAAACTTGATTTTACACTGCATTAAACCCACTTACTTCATAACATGATCTATCTGTGAAAGATAGCAGTTGTAATGTTTGTCTGGTATTGTCTTTTACCCCTGATTGTTCTGAACCAATATATAATCCGAAGGATCTGATTATATATTGCTGAATATTATTAATTGCTAACATCCAGAGTTATTCCTATGTATTTACATAGACTGCTTTGAGAAAATGACATTATTTACCAATCCCTACATTTTTTTTCTTTTTTTTTTTTTTTAGACCAACCATCATGGATGGTCCTTTTTTTCACAAAGATCATCAGCATATTTTATGGTGTCAATTGACTGCAAGGCTTCAGCCTGTGTACTTACCACAAACTTTCTTTGAGCAACAAGTCAACTTATCAACAATGCCTAAGACAACTTCAGCTTCTCGTTCACAAATAGGCGAAGGCTCCTCTTCACAGTCAGGTTCAATAGGAATAATGCTTCCATTCTCCAGACATTGGTATAGGGCACACTCATCGATGCCCCCATTCCAAATCTCCCCAGTGGTGTGGGGCTGATCTTCACTGTCAGTGCATACTTTAAGAAATCAACAATGTTATAGCATTCACATCCTGGGAACTAAAATAAATCAAGCTGGAATGTTTTGACTTCAGACCATAACTTGATCTAGCAACATATATAACATGCCACATATCTGTCCTATCTTAGATTCCTTTTTTCTTTCATCACTTATTAAGGTTACTTTTTTCTTTAACCAAAGTTTCTTTATGGTCCACAGCATGTCATATTAAAAATCAAAATATTTCCGCTTCAAAATCTAAAAGCTTAAAGTAAGCAGTCAGGCAAAACGTTATTTAGTGACTGAGTTTCATATAAAAGTTTTATTTTATAATAACTATGGCCTTCTAGTAGTTCTTTCAAGGAATAAAGAAGATAAATGTAGTCACGATCATATCCTCAGCACCCAATGAACTTCTCTGGCAAACCCAGCTCATAAACCAATAAAGAACAAGCCCAAGCCATAAGCCTGTGCATGTTTGGTCTTCTGCAGGCTCTTTCTTTACTGGCAATCACACACTTGTTTATGATGCATCTCACTCCTGCTTCTTCTTCCCTTTAATTACTAGCTAACCATGGCCTAATAAATATCCCTATGACTGGTAAAGTCTCACTGGAAAATTTCCTCAGCTTTGTACTTTTTTCATCTGCCACCACCATGGAGACAATGTGTCAAAATAAAATGTTTTGAAAATGAGAGTTGGAAAATTAAATGTTTTCCCCCAGATGAGAGTATTATCTGCCATTTCCTGAGCACTTGTTTTCTCAAGGCATCCTTAAATGCAAAGTTCTTTTCATTATTTCATGTCTACCGACACAAACCTGATGGGGTGCTGTGTCCTACTATTTCCCCCCAGTTTACAGATGCATAACCTCTGGTTCATAGTGGCAAAAGTGAACCACTAATACATGAGATAACTGGAATTTAAATTCATCCCACAACATACACTTTTAACTCTTAAATTTTAATTTGCCATGCTCTTTCCTACTTTATAGATAGATAAAAATACATCATCACCAAAGCTCCTCATTTTATAAACCTCAATTGAAATCATATTAACAGCAAATTACAAATAACAAAGCTCGTATTCTTCTCAGTATATAGGTTATCTTGAGTCAGTTTTTCTCAGCATATCTTTGTTGTTTTTAGACATTGGAAAGATGTGTGTTTGCTGGATCCATAAGAAATGATTTTGCTTCTTACCACATGCCTTCTCTGGAATGCACTGGGTTTTATCTGGCCTGTGAAGGATTGTTCCGTTTTTGCACACACAGTCTTCTCTTAGGTTCACACATGAAGAGTGACCATAAAACCATTTGTTCAGACATGTTCTTGCCTCACAAGGTCGCACACAGGGTTGATACTCCTTTCCCTCTGGGCAACTCAGAGCTATGAACAACAGAGGACAGAATTTACTAGTAGTAAAAGTAACTCATTCAAGTTCTAATAAGATAAAGAAATGTCAGCTTTTTTTCTGAAAAGAAATTTTGCACATTTTAGTGTCTTCAACATCCAGTTTTCATTTGCTTTGTAACCATAAATCAAAAGTGAAACCATCAATAGGTATTTTTCAGCATCTTTCAGGTATCCAGCTAATACTAGGTACTATAGTGGGAAAAGTTGATCTGATTTACATCAAATAAATATGACCAATAGGGAGACCAAGTCTGGTTCACATAAATACAGTCAACAATTACAAAATTGGTGCTCTGTGTAGTGAGAGGAGATACAAGTACTCAGAACAAATATAGAAATACAGTAAATTATGTCATTCAACCATGTCTTACAAAATGAAAAATGCTGCATGTTTAGGTTTAATCCTTTCATGTCAAAAGAAACTTACTGCTGAGAATGTCCAAATGATGGTTTAGAACCTTCTTGCTGATTAAAAAAGTAATATTGGGCTTGTTTGTTTTTTAATGTGCTTTTATTGGTGCATTATGGTCTCACATCATAATGTATATCATGTTGACATTGATATATATTCGCAAAAAGTCATATTGTTAAAAAACTAATACTCAGATGATGAGGATATAAATTGGTATAATCTCAGTGGTTTGTCTGCACCCAATGAAGGTGGAGATGGCTGCTCTAGAATAGAGATTCCTGTAGAGAAGGAGGAAGAGGGGAGGGATTGGAGAAGGGCACACAGAACCTTTCTGTGTGCTTTCAACTTTCACTTCTGAAGTTGAGTGATGTAACTTGTGCTTATGATACTTTATTTTTCTATGAAATTTATTTTTACAATTATTTTGTGATAGAGCAGGGTGGGATGTGAAGGGAAATATGCAAAGAGCTCTACGAACAAATGTTTCTAACACATAGGAACTTGTTATGATGTGTAATTGCAATGCACCAATAAATTAGCTTAAAAATTGAAGAGAATATGAAAAATGAATGCAATGAAGAGAATGTTATTTAGTAACATTGGAAAATATTGTTCATCAATAGCTACTTACGGCAGTAATCAGGTGTTCTCCAGTGAATACAGATGTCAAACTTGTTGCACAGAGCCACATATGCAGAAAGCGCATCACATTCATAGGTCCATAAATAGGCATAATTGATCCACATCTTTTCACAAAAGTCCTTCGGTGAAACCTAGAGATGCATTTTGCCTTGGGATAAGTTATGTGTTGTTTTTTAAAGGCCCTAAGTTAGATTAACACTATTTGGAAAAATCAAATGGTAACAAGCTAATATTAAATATTACTATCCATTAAAGTTCCTTTTAGATCTAACATTTTCAAAACTCCATATTATCATATGTTAGCTCTGAATTTATAATAGTTTTCAACACAATCTAAATAAGATAACTATTATATGTATGAATCTACATAAATCTTTCTTATAAAGATGGAAAAGAGCCAAACATAGTAGCACATGCTTGCAATCCCAGTACTTGGGAGGCTGAGACAGGAGGATCACAGGTTTGTAGCCAGCCTCAGCAATTTTGCCAGGCCCTCAGTAACTTAGTGAGACTCTTTCAAAATAAAAAATAAAAGAAGGCTGGGGGTGTAGCTCAGAGGTAGAATACCCCTGGATTCAATCTCCAGTAAAACACACACACACACACACACACACACACACACACACACACACACACCACACACTGATGGAAAAGAAACAGAGTAAGTCAGGCCTAGCAAAAAACTATTTCTGAAGTTATGCTGTGGGTTACAATAATCTCTTCTTAAATAATGAATAAAAGTTTGATCTATTATAGATAAAATTGGAAGCTCCAGAAGCATTCTATAATGGTACAGAGCATTACCCATTAAACCAACTTATAAATGTTTCTCAAAAATTTTTGATTGATATTGCATGTTGGTCACATAAGTTATAGAATTACTTATGTCTCATTTTATTATTTTAATTGGAAGCTTCTTTTTCTCTACAAACTGTTTCATTTAGATAGATACTTTTCCATTTAGTTTCTAGACATTTTCATCTAGATAGAGGCTACTCAAAATCTGAATAATTTAACTTATAACATACTGTTCATTTCAATTTTTCTCTCTACTCATTTATTCAGTAAACCTATACTAAATATCTATCTGTAGACACTAAATTCTGAGTTTCCCTCTTCCCAGTCCAACTGCTTCTCCAATGCCCTAGGCCTGAACCTGCCTACAAGGAGAGAAGAGAAGTTTGCTTCTCTGATAGATGGTTTCTTTATGTCTGTCTCACTTTGTGTGTATAGAATGTGGCCTCTTCTCTGTTCTTGACCATGCCTTATCCAATCTGTTCTTGACCATGCCTTATCCCTATCTTGCCCCGGAAGCTGGTCATAACATTTCCATTATAGTTTGGCCTGATTTCTGTGGCCTCAGCTAATGTGCTCACCAACTATTATAGGTGTATCTTTCACAGCTTGACCCAGTGACCTAAACAGACATCTTCTAACATCAACTGCTCCATGACATTGAGTCAAAGTTGTTAATACAGTTTCCTAGGGAAAGTTGTCTTGACTCTTATCTTACAGCCATGGCTAGCCATCTTTTAGTTCATCTTCTCAAACAACAGGTTAAATCCAGGTCCCCATCTTTTATTTTCTATGTGGAAATTGTATATATTCAACCCTAACTGCAAAAACATAACTAGTACCTTCCCCAATTAAACTGGATTTTCTCTATGTAGCAGATCAATAGATTATATCATGAGATATTAGATAATTAGTCATTAGTGCTAGTGCTCAAGTCCTCATATAGATCAGTTTTCCTTTCTCTTGCCATTAAATTCGCTGGGGAGCTTCTAAGAGAACAGCTGAAAGTATCACAGACTGAATGGTACTCTGTGTTGCTTCTGCATCCTCTGAATAGGCATGCTGAAAAGGTCCTGGTCAATCTTCCAAGTTCCTAGTTAATAATGTAATTTTCAGTATCGATGATACTTTAGAGAATGGTTTAAATGTGTTGCTTTTAATTTTTTATGTGCATGAATTTAAAACATCTAAATACTTAAAACTTATTTTCATTCAAGTTTCCAAGTATGCTGAACCTCCAGAAAGATATTCCATTTTTATTTGCATGACTCTGAACTCTACTTTTCTTCTCAGGAAAGTCCTAGGGCAGGCTGACCATGGAGCCTATATTTCCCTGTCCAGCACTGGTTGTCCTCAGTGAGCTGCTTCTTGACTCAACAATTTCCTGGATATCCTTCTTAGACTCTTCCCTTACACATATGCTGTGCCAAACTTCTTCCTCATTTTCCTTGCAAGGCCTTTTACTTCAAACATTCTCTTGTATATATTGTTTGCTCTGTCTGGATTTTTCTTTCTTCTCTCTTGTCTCCTGTCAAACTCATCCTTCTAAACAGTTCTAAGATCAAAATCTCCATGGAGACTTTTCCAAAGCTGGACCCTTATGCATCTCCATATTGTATATTGTAATATATCTGTTCACAGATTGCCTTCCTTCCAGTCTTATTCCTACATCACAGGAGTCTAAAATAGTGCCTACTATGTGCTAGACATTCACTAACTTTTAGCAAATGATCTGTGAAATTCTGTATTTGTCCATTGTCATTAACAATGGATCTTAGTAAAATTACATGGATTATTTAAAATATGTACTAATTACTTAAACTTGGAACGCTAGGGAGTAATAAATATCAATTAATTTAAATATGTGGCAGATGCTCTTATACCTTAGAGGCCAGGATCATCAAGAATTGATTAAAACTTCATTCAGCATCCTGGTTTCTAAACTGGGTAATCAAGTGCAATTGATTCCTTTAACCTAGAGGCATTTATTCATATGAAAGAATTTCATTTTCTGAAAGCTATAGATACAGGAGGGAAAAAAGACCATTATCCTTTCTATCTCTATAAATCTATAAATAGTAAATGATTCTGAATTCCATAAATGATCTGCTACATAGAGAAAATCCAGTTTAATTGGGGAAGGTACTAGTTATGTTTTTGCAGTTGGGGTTGAAAATATAAAATTTCCACAGAGAAAATAAACTATTCTCAGTAAAAAGAAAAAAAAAAATCATAGCCAGAATAGGAATTTTCTGGCTTCTACTCTCAACATGTTTCACATGACAGTTCTTATTTATAGTTGCTTTGAGCTTACTTTATCATGGCACGGAATGAACACGCTTATGTTTAATAACTCAAGACAGTGGCTGCAGTCATGCTCATTGCAATCCCTAACAGGTCTTCTCGTTGTGACTTCAAATGATTTCTCAATTTCCCAGCTCTCAATAAATAAGTCTATGTCCTCCATGTTCATAATAATTGTGCCATTTTGCATCCTTAGATCATCATCAGGATCTTCATTGCAAATTCCTTAGAAGAACACGCAACATTTAGAAGGAAAAAAATTGTTAAAACCAAATATAGGTAGCACAACTAAATTAGCTTAATAATTGATTTTAAAGCAAATGAATTATTGGGCTAGGATGTAGCTCAATGGTAAAGTGCTTGCCTGCCTTGCATATGCAACACCCTGGATTCTATCACCAGTACCAAAAAATAAATAAAAGAATAAAGACAAAAGAAGACAAAACAAAAATCAAGCTTAAACAATTGAATTATTTACTAAAGTGCCAAATTTATATGTCCTTTGACTTTTGCACTGATGAAAAATTTTAAAATTGTATGTCTGATTCTTTGATAAAATAGGATAGAGCTGCCTCAACCAGATAAGAAAAAAAAAATCATGGGTCTAGAAGTCAAGATATATGAAGAGATCCAAAAAGTTAAGAAGAGACTGATTCTGTGCCTATACGCTTCCATTATTACCACCATCTCCTAACTTAAGAATGAATTTTTACACCTGTTGAGATATTTCCCAGAATAGTTGATATTTGATTATTAACTCCTAGGCTTCCATTTCCCCCAGGAGAACTCTGCCCCAAAATATCAAACCTTCTCTTTCAGAAACTATTCCTGACCCATCCCCCAGTGTATAACACTACTGCAAGTGAGGGTCCCATTGGCATAAAATTAATCTTTACTCCTTTGTAATTAGCAAGGGTTACAGATAAAGCAGCCCATTCACGGCAGTCACCTAGACCCATGGAGTCATTCAATATTAGAACAAGCACTGTCTTATGTTAAGTGAGATTAATAGTGACCAAAAATGAAGGGTCATATGGTTTCTTTCATATGCAGAAGCTAAGGAGTAACTGAGATGTAAGAGGGACTTTGGATAATGGAGGAGAAACTCCAGTGGAACAAAGAAGGTGTTTTGTTGGGGGGTTGTGGGAGCAGAGAACCAATGAAGAAAACACTCCCACTGACATTATATACATATGTGAGAATACCAATGTCAATCTCAATATCTTGTATGAAGAAAAGGGGAGTAGGGAGGGAGCTGGGGGAAAACTCACCAAGTGCTGTGTGTGTGTATGCCATGATCACTGTGAACATTATGATGTGAGGCTATAATGCACCAATGAAAATATTTTTTTTTAAAAAAAGAACAGCTATTGTCAAGCTCATGACTTGAACTGGCAATGCCAGGACATAGACCACCTCCCTTCATTGGGGTGACATGACCTATTGATGTCTATGATGCTCTGACCTCCTATGGCCTCTGTCTTTCCCTGAGGACAGCCAGAATGAAGATGAACTTACTGTCCATTGAGTGGAATACAGAGCTAAGAAAAGTATAGAGAAATAGACCCAAAGCTCTGACTATACCCTACCTAAATCCTACATTAATATATCTTTGCCTTAATTCCCAAAACTATAGACTATAAAATACATGAATT
Organism: Graphiurus murinus; assembly: GCA_004027655.1. Lineage (NCBI taxonomy): Eukaryota > Metazoa > Chordata > Mammalia > Rodentia > Gliridae > Graphiurus > Graphiurus murinus. Next base: position 84,946 of record PVLC010002176.1, on the reverse strand, counting down.
AAACATTTTATTCAAGCATCAAATCTTTTTATTTTTATGTATTTTTATTTTTTATTTTCTTATCATTGAAGATTGAAAACAAGGGCATTCTACCTCTGAGATATACCTCCATAAAAATAAAAATAAAAAAAAAATATTTTTGAAACAGGGCTAAGTTGTTGAGGCTGGCCTCGAATCTGTGATCCTCTTGTCACAGTCTCCTAAGTACTGGAATGACTGGCTTGTGCCACTGCACCTGACTTCATTCATCAAATCTTAATCACCACACTGGTGTATCAGGATGAATAAACGTTGCTGCTGCTACAGATGCCTCACTACTGTAAATATACAGGGCTCCAAAGGCAATTAAAAAAAAAAAAATCTCCCGTCAACTATAGAGCAAAGTAGCTGCAAATATTTTAAGTCTAAACTTTTGTACGGAGTGATAATTGCTAGTAAAAATGTGTTTTCACTGCAACACCAGCCACCACCCCAGCAGACTTCAGTGCTATACAGAATGAGATGCCAATAAAAGCTTCCTATTTGGGTGTCCATGCTCGATTTGGGTCACGCTCTTGCTCACTACAACTTTTTCAGATAGCACCCAGCCAGGTGATACTGACAATACTCAGATGTCCCTTTAGCTAACTACCTCTCACCATTTATAATGGTCATGGAGTTTAGACAGTGACCTTTGGTTAGCAAAAAAGGTGATTCTAGAAGATCCTTTTGCTACAGGGATTAGTTAATATAGTTAGCAGAGTAGCTGTCTCCTTAAAAGCAAGAGCTAAGAGCAGAGGAGAAAAAAAAATCATGAAAATCAAACAGCAATCATACCATTCAGAAGTAATAAATCATAGAAAAATATGAATTCCAAAAATATGAGTTATTAATAATAACTATTGAGCCAAACGTGGTAGCACATGCCTGTAATCTCAATACTTCGGAGGCTGAGACAGGAGGATTGCAATTTTGAGACCAGTCTCAGCAACTTAGTGAGACCCTGTTTCAAAATAAAAAACACAAATAGGGCCAGGGGTATAGCTTCGAAGTAGAATGTCCCTGGGCACAATCTTTAGCACCAAAAAACAAACAAACAAAAAAATCCAACAATAACAATAATAACTATTGAACTGTTATATATGCTTAATAATAACTATTTTCACAGTGATAATCTTAAATCACCACAGAAGTTTGTGCTATGTTTAGCATAATCTAAATAGGAAAAAATGCAAATCATTTTAGCAAAACTTTCTACTAAATGTTTATGTTTTTTAAAAAAGAAACAGGTGTTTCATGTAATTTGCTGAGAACAAGGATACAGTCTTATTCATTTTTTAGTTTTCAGCATTGAATATAATGTCATACTTTCAGAAAATCCATAAACTTTTACTCAATTAATATTTGGTGAGTTAAATAAATATATTTTAACCAAATTAACATTTATCAATTCTAAAGTAACATGTCTTGGGTTTTTGTTGTTGTTGCTATTTTGGGCTTTTTGCTTTGTTTTTTTTTGTTTGTTTGTGGTACTGGGGATTGAACCCAGGGGCAGTCTACCTCCAAGCTATACCCCTAGCCCTATTTTTATGTTTTAATTTGAAACAGGATCTAGCTAAATTTCAGAGGGCCTCACTAAGTCACTGGGGCTGGCTTAAACCTGTGATTCTCTTCTTTCAGCCTCCCAAGTACTAGGATTACAAGTGTTCATCACCATGCCCAGCTAAGTAACATGCTTTGAAGTGTTTTGAATTAACTTTCACATCTAATTCTATCTTTTTAATTTTTAACTGACATATAATAATTGTACATATTCATGGGTACAAGGTGATACTTCAATACCTGTATACATTGTGTAATAATCTTAAAGGCAAGTATCACTGCCCCCATTTGAAAGGTGAAGGAACTGATGTTCTCTTAAGGATACAGAGGTGTAAAAAGCCAACAGCTGAATATCTCTTCTGTTCAACTTTCCATAAGACACCGGAGCCAGTATTTTTAAAATTTGTTATGTACCTACAGATATTTCTAGTTTTTTTTTTCCTTTGACTTACAGCTCTTTATCTATCTATGTTACATATTGCAATATTAAGCCTAAGAATAAAGCTAATATTAAGGCTAGGTATATACTTAGTAATAAAACTGGGACAAGCTAAGCATGGTGGTACATGCCTACAATCCAAATACTTGGGGGGCTGAGATAGGAGGATTGTAAGTTTGAGGCCAGCCTCTACAACTTAGCAATACCCTGTTTCAAAATAAAAAAATAATAAGGCCTGGAGTGCAGCTCAGTGGTAGAGGGCCCCTGGATTCTATCTCCAAATCCAAATACCAATACCAAAAAACAAACAAACTGAGACAAGTATTCAGAACATTGTATTCTTTCCAGATGATATGTTTTCCCTGATTTGAACCCTGACAAAAAAATTAGGAAGAAGCAAGAAGATTCAAGCATTTAACCTTTTTATGCCTCATTTTTATCATTTATAGATTAAGATAATACTAGTGCCTACTTACTAGGAGTTGTTAAAATAAAGCAAGTTAAATATGCCTGGCACTTTATAAATGCTTAATAAAGATGAATAGAAACACAAAGCATTATAGTAATAAAATAGCATAAAATTTCTTGCTTCTCAATCCCTTTATTGTAAAGCTATTGCTTTCTTTGATTTTCACATGGTGAACTGAAAGTGAATATCACATCTCAAATCTGAAATGTGAACCAATAAGATCCTCAACATATAGTATAAGTAGAAGAAAAATTACAAGAAATAAGAAACCTGAAGATCAGTGTTTACCACAAAGTCCTTCTGTGTAAGATGACAAGTTGAATCGGAAGCTGAAGTGAACATCTATGATTCCTGTAAGATGAGCCCACTTTATGATTAATCCAGCTGGAGTAGTAATCACGTACATCGTACCAGAATCCTCTATGGACAATTCTTGATTTGCAAAGGGCAAAGGCACAACAATAGAATCCACTTCTACCTAGAATCACATAAAAATACCTGTTAGGAAAATGTTTCTTTAAATATATGCTCATAAAAATGAGGATAATAAAACCTAGAGTGGTGGTGCATGCCTGAAATCCTGGTATTTAGGAGTCTGAGACAGGAGGATTGCAGAATCAAGGACAGCCTCAGCAACCTAGCAAGACCTTGCTCCAAAACAAAAAAATAAAAAGGTCTTGGGGTGTAGTTTGAAGGTAGAATGCTCCTGGGCTCAACCCCTAATACCACACAACACACACACACACACACACACACACACACACACACACACACACACACACACAGTAGGATAATACCAACTATCCTGTTTTTCTGATTTAATATAAATGATTTTTTAACTTTAAAAATTTACTTTCTTACTTTGCCACAACTCCCATATCTTCTAAGCTTTTTAAAATTTTTCCTTCCTTATGTATTGCTGTATGTGGTATTCTAAACTCATTACATTTTATTTTCCTCAAAACGGTTATCTTCTATGTTATGTATGCTTTTATATCTAGTTCCTCCAATATGTTGATTACATCATTATATCCTAATATGAATTTATGATAATAAAGTTACTTTCAGGAAGTTTTCCCTAAACTGGGTTCTTTCTTTGAGCCTCAGAATCAGTGTTTAGCTGTAATAATGTTCCTAACAGTAATCTGTCAAACTTGGTAAGGATTAAGAATCCCTGAACTTCTACTTCCTGTATTTGGATTGAATTCTAGACTGTATTTAGCATGTATACTTGTGTTATTAATGCAGGCAATCTGAAGATTATACTTTCATTATTTTTTTTTTGCTTTAAACAATGGCAATAACACAGAACCATGAGCAATAACTAGCAATGTATTTCTTGAAGTCACAGCTCACCAACCATCGTTTCTCATCTTTGTCTTTTGCTCATACTTCTGCCCTAGGCTCAAACATCATTTATCCTCTTTCTTCTACTTTCTACTAACTCCTTAAAATTTATTTTAAGTGCCACCTCCTCCAAAAAGATCTATTTGACCCCTCCCATAACTGCATCCAGGGACCTTTCTGTTTCCATGACATCTTGGTCATAACTCTATCACTCTACTTGCCCATTTTCTAATTAGTAGATAATTACATTTATGCAAGCCTGACCCAACTACAAGTTACTTGATATCAAGACCTGTGTTGTTTTACATATGAATGCTCTTAAATAATGGGGTTTTAGTTGAATGCATAACACGTGATTAGACAGTGATAAGCTCATCAGAGGCCAAATATAAGCCCTTCTGCCAAATGCTTAAAATAATGGCACTGACCAGACTTGAGCTTATTTCTAACCACTTCCTATTAATATATCAATTTCATCAAAATCAAAGTTATATACAGATGCTATTATCTAAAAACATACTTCATTCACATATTTTAGATTTTATTTGATTAAAACTTTTTAATATTATATTTTAGGCTCATTTTAATCTAATTTCCAATCTAGAACCTAGGGATCTGTGCTAACAGATGTAATTATTTGCACAAAGTATATAATATCTCAGCCAATTTAAGCAAATTTATACATATCTTTCTCTTATACTTTAGGGAAAACAATTTAGATCTGAATAAAGCTTCCAGCTCATGACTCACTCTGATATGACAAGCATATGTTACTCAGGAATATATATGGGTTTTTCTTGTAGAACAAAGTGCCTCTTCCCAGTTTTATGATGCATTGCTCTCCTATAGTTTATTTAAATAAAGTTAAATATTCCTTCTGCTTTTTTTTTCTTATTTGAGTTACTTAGTTACAAAAAAATAAAATGATGTGAGCATTTCAAAACCAGTCCTTCTACCTGTTCTTCTCTTAGTGGTCTTCATTCTGATATCCATGGATACTACCTTTTTAAATTATTTTTTATTGGTGCATTGTAATCATACATCATAATGAAGTTCAGAATGATAGAGACACACATACACACAGCACTTGGTGAGCTTCCTCCCACTCTTTTCTCTTCCCTGTACACAATATTGAGATTTGCATTGATAATTTTTGTATATGCACATCGTGTCAATTGATGCATTTCTTCATCAAGTCTCCCCCCCTCCCACCTACCCATCTCCCTCCCCTAGACCTTCTCTATGTTTATAGCAGCACAATTCACAATAGCCAAATTATGGAACTAGCCTAGGTGTCCATCAACAGATGAATGGATTATAAAAATATACACAATGGAATTCTACTCAACCATAAAGAACAAAATTGTGTCATTTGCAGGAAGATGGATGGAACAAGAGATATTATGCTAAATGAGATCAACCATTCACAAAAAATGAAGGGTCATATTTTTTCACTCTTTTCAACATTAAGCCTCCTCCTCTTTCAGCAATTTCTACTTCATTTTGATTTGAAACATGAACATTAACTCTAGCAGAAAGAAGCTTGGCCACTCACATTATTCAAGGAGGTATTAGAATAAAAAGTAGGCATAAAAGCAATGAAATTATACTGATGTATTTAATTTTCCCCTTTTTGGAAATAATTTTTCATATCTTATTTTCATCTTTGGGGGCAGGCACTGAAGATTGAACCCAGGGGCATTTTACCTCCAAGCTACACACTTACCCCTTTTTTTATTTTTTATTTTGAAACAGGGTTTCTCTAAGTTGCTAAGACTAGCCTCAATCCTGTGATCCTCCTGTCTCAGCCTCCCAAGTACTGAGATTATAGGTGTGTGTCACCATACCTAGCATATTTTCATCTTGTATAAGAATAATGTTGTGTTCTTACCTGTCTTGCTAGCCTATTGATAAGTATTTTATTTAAAGGTGTTGTCACATTTAACTTCTTAAAACACAGTCCAGAGTTTCTTCCAGAGGAAGCCTTAATTTGAAGAAAAGAATTATAACTTTATGGAGTTAAATATAATTTTAGTGATAAATACTGAATTTATTAAGGAATTTGTAAATACTTACTGGTTTTTTAAACAAGTTGCCATTCTAAAAAGAAAGTACAAAAAGAAGCACTTTTAAAAAAGAGAAATGCACTACTTAAAACATCCTTTAGAGTAATAATATACCTCTAAATATATTTACATGAAACATTTTTTCTTTAAATATCAGAAGATCAGTCTCTGGGAATTTTTGAGCACCTTTGTACTATGAGAATTCCTGATGTTACAATATATGTCAACTATAGATTTTATGAAGAAACTACCTAAAAGTAGATTCGACCTACCTGATTCATGGAACACTTTTCAATGTGAACAACGATAATTTCCCCAGGAATTCTTACTAAGATATAAGAAGCCATACTGTACAGTGCGGCATTGTTCCCATCAAACGTAATAATGCTCAGTTCTGACAACATGGAACACCGACCTAGGACAAAATGATAGACACTGGATTTAGTCTATTAACTATTTGTGCTTTTAGAATTCATGGCTCTTTTAAAAATCTCTTAAATTAGCCTTATGTTTGACAAATCAAAAAGTCACATATTGTGAATTGAAAATATTAAATCAAATAAAGAAAGCTCAAAAACAATAATTTTGGCATCATGAGGTGATAGGATAAAAAAAAAAAAATCATCCCTGACTTAAAAACTGACCACCACATAAGAAATGCAAACTCACAAGGACATTCCCACTCTGGACAGCAGATATCAGTATTCACTTGAACTGGTCTTCCCCGGAAACCACAGTCAGGCATTTCCAAATCCTTTGGGCAATTGAGAGACCAATTGTATAATGTCCATTCCATATTAAGGCATATATATTGGCTACAGTTATAAACAGGATCGAATTGCTGAAGCTGTTAATAAAAGATGAAAATTAGTAAGTTCTTTCCTATTATTGACTAATGTTTTCAATTGATTTTGTAATTTCACATATGGTGTATATTTCCTAAAAACCAAAACTTTTGAAAGATAGTTAAAATTTCACTACCAGTTCTCATTGATGTGCCCTCCCTAAAGTATTCAACATGTATTTATTTTAAATTTTATCTTAATATGGATTTGATATCAGAATTACCTATACATTCAGACATCTGAACAAAATAGTCTTTTCCTAGATTCTCTAGGTTAGCTTTTGTAAGCAAACTCGTATGGTGGCAGCCAACCATTCCTATTATATTATGTAAAGCTAGTATAAGAACAGAATTTCTGTTCATATCAGTTTTTAATAATCATGAGTTAATTCTACCCAAATATTGTATTAAAAATTCATATGTGAGCTGGGAAAGGTGGTACTTGGGAGATCAAGACAAGAGGACACAGATTTGAGGCCAGTGTGTGGTAAGTTAGCAAGACCTTTTTAGAAAATAAAAAATGAAATAGGAGTAGGGGTATAGCTCAGAGATAGAATGCTCTTGGGTTTAATCCCCAGCATTGCACACATGCAAAAATAAATACATATGGGACATTAGTTTGACAGTGCATGGACAGTTACTTAATATATTAACTTTTATATATAGCTCAAAACTTCTCAATAAATAGATAAGAAATAAATTTTAGATTTTCCAAAGCTTATGTCACATTCTATATGAACTACTTAATAATTATAGCACTGATAAGCTAGACATTGTTCTAATGAATTCATTTTATCCCCACAGCAATCCTCAGAAGTAGGTACTACTATTTTTCCTATCCTGTTTATAACTGTAGCCAATATATATGCCTTAATATGGAATGGACATTATACAGATGAGGAAATGAGAATGAGAGTTTAAGTAACTTGCCCAAGGTCCTACAGCTAGTAGGCAATGTAATCAGAATTTAAGCCTAACTATTGCTCTTTAGAAATCTACTGTTGACTATTACTCTCTATTGCATCTTGATGGATTTAAAAAACAACTATTTAACACCTATTGTATTTTATGCATTAATAAAATATCATTTCATTTACTTTTACCTTAATCTTTTAACTCAGTTTCTATCATTCAAATACATGATAAAAAAAACAAAGATAAAAAAGTTGAGCAATTTTATAAATAATGAAACTATTGAGGACTTCTAAATTAAAAAGCCAAATGTAGACCTAGTTGTCCAAAAGTTTCTATGTATCAGTTGTACAATTCTCAGGCATTGATCTTGCTTTCCATTTAACCAGGAAACTAAGAACAACTAGAAAGAAGTAAAGCTCTCAAAACATCTAAACCACATAATAGATTTTATACTTTGTATTCTTTTTTTATTGGTGCATTGTAATCATACATTTTTGTGAGGTACAAGCTGTTAGAGGCATACATGCACATAACTCTCATTTAACCCTTCCACAATTCCTGCCCCATTCCCTTCCCCATCCCTCCTTCTCATGTTCAGTTTAGTGATTGACTTTGATTTGTTTGTGAATGTACATCATGTGCATTAGGGTGCCCCCCCACCTTCAGTTAAGTCACCTTCTTTGCTCATCTAAGGTTTCTCCTTCTTAATCTAGAGTCCCTCTTATGTCCCCCTTTCTTCTATTATACTGAAACCACTTTTATCAAGGTCTCCAATGAACTCAACACTGAGTTAATTGAACTCAACCCCGGCACCAATTCTCAAACCTGATCTCACTTGGCCTGTTAACATATTTAATAGAGGTTTTTACTCCATCTTCCTTAATGTATATTCTTTCCTTGCATTCCACATACCCTACAATCTCCTAAATTTTCTCCTATTTAACTTGTTAATATCCTTTGCATGTTCTCATAGTCTCAACCTATTAAAGTTGTCATGGCCCTCTTCTCTATCTGCACTGAGATCTCATCCAGATTCACAACTTTATATACCATTATACACTGAGCATTCCACAAATTTTATCTGCACTTAACCTCTGATCTGTCCTCCATGTATGTCCACTAGATCTGCTTGTCCACAGCTTTTTGATGTCTATGAGGAATCTCAAACTTTACATGGCAAAACTGAATCCATGATTATAAGCATCCCAAACCTTCACTTTTTACACCTTCCCCATTCTGGCTAATGCCAATCCCTCAGTTGCTCAAGGCAAAAAAAAAAAAAATCTTAGACTCCTTGATGTCTCTCTTTCACTCACACTCCACATCTAATATTTCACCAAATTCTGTTACCCCTACCTACTAATTATACCCAGGATCCATGTATTGATATCAGCTACACTGCTATCACCTGGTTCAGGCCACTTGCATCACTTGCCTAAATTCTAACAATAGCTTCCTAACTAGTTCTGTTGCCTCCTGGCATCCTGCTTGTGACAGGGCAGCCACAATGATCCTAAAATAAATCAGATCATGTACTTCCTCAGCTCAGAAACAGAATGTCTTCCTGTGTCACTTAGAATAAAAGACACTATCTATACCATAGTCTACAAGGCCTTCCACAGTCCATTTTATTTTCTACTATTGTATTTCATCCTGACTTAATGATCTCCTGATTATTCTTTTATTCTTTTAACATGATAGATACATTCTGGTCTCTCTGGAACACTGTGGCCCTGGTCCTCTGTACAGGTCAGTCTCTCAACTTCTTTAGATCTTTTGCCCTAAAGTCATCTTATCAGTGAGATTTTTCTAGCCAACTTATTGAAATAGTTTTATTATTTTGAAATAGTTTTATTATTTTCCTGAACAGTGCCTTCTGATATTTTTTTTATGTAAGTTAGCAATATATTGTGCTTAGTAGCAATCCCAGAAAGTCCATTAGGATGAAAATTCTATAAAGGCAGAAATTTTGCCTACTTTTATGTTTATCCATAGCATCTAAAGAGTGCTTGGCCAAAAATGGTACTAAATAGATATTAGTTGAAAAAATAATTAGTATCAGAACAAGTGATATATGTGAAGTAAGAAGATATCTGCTCAAGTATGAGTTACGAAAACTACTATCTCTCGGGGACAATGACTTTATGTTTTTTGGTTACCAATGAATCATTATCATCTTGCACAGTGCTGAGTATATAATAGTTGCTTGATATTTTATGAATGCCTGATCGATAGAGAAGATCATGCTAGATAACTCTTTGTTAAGAAATCACATTTAGCCGGGTGTGGTGGCGCACGCTTGTAATCCCAGCATTTGGGAGGCTGAGACCAGAGGATCCGGGTTCGCGGCTAGCCTCAGCTACCTAGTGAGGCATTCCGCAACTTAGTGAGACTTGGTTTCAAAATAAAGAATAAAAAATAGGGCTGGGGGTGTAGCTCGGAGGTAGAATGCCCCTGAGTTCAATCCCCAGTACCGCAAAAAAAAAAAAAAGAAATCACATTTAAAATATTACTTAAAGTGCATTTGTTTTTTCTTATTGTGACTAGGAGCTAATTAAATAGAATTATCTGAGTTAGTTAAAAAGCACAGTTATTGAAAAGTAATACATACTCTTATTATCTCTTAGTGAAGATAGATCAAAAGAAGTTTGTGTGTGGATAATGATACAGAAACATGAGCAGATGCTATAAGAAACTAACAAAGAGCTGAAAGAGATCACTCCGTCATACCTCACATTCCAAACCTGTCGTTGGTGTCACCATGTCAGATGGAGTAACAGTAGTCATTTCAGGGCCTATAAGAAATGAAGATGCAATCACCATTATTGGCATTTATATGTGGCAGAAAATGTGCTATGAAGTTTTAGATGAATTATTCTATTTGTTCCTCACAAGAATCCAATACAAGAGATAAAAATACTATTTTTGTTTTACAAATTAAAAAAAAAAAAAGCTAGGCTGTTGGGAAGTGAGTTTGGTAGGAGGAGGGTCAAGATTCTAGACAGGAATTCTGATTGCAAGGCCCTGGCTTTTAATGGCCATTCTAGAAACACCTTTACTCTCTTGATGGTGTCAAAACAGTTGTCTGACAGGTAAAAATTTCCATGGGGTCACTAAAGATTCCTTAGGAGTTACAAATCTTTTCACATTTTCAAAATAAGTCCTAGAGCTAGTCCCTTTCCCTCGGTGAAACTCTTGCACGTGTGTGCTCCAAACAAGCAGAATAGTTGACACTTGGGACCACGTGGCAATCCCATAGTATGTGTGGTGAAGGAGTGGCCCATGGAAAGAGAGATATGATCAAAAGACACATCTCAGCCGGGCGTGGTGGTGCATGCTAGTAATCTCAGCATTTGGGAGGCTGAAACTGCAGGATCCGGGTTCATGGCCAGCCTCAGCTACCTAGTAAGGCACTCTGCAACTTAGTGAGACCCTGTTTCAAAATAAAAAATAGGGCTGGGGGTATAGCTCGGAGGTAGAATGCCCCTGAGTTCAATCCCCATTACTGAAAAAAAAAAAAAAAAAAAGACACATCTCTAAGGCACTTTGAATGTCTTATCTGTACTGTTGGGATCTCTAAAATATTCAGTCTGCAGCACTATAGAAGAGCCAGGAAGAATGGCTGAAATTTTCCCCCAGCTATAATTGTAGTATCTGTCATTGAAAGTATTTTAAAATACTGCATTAGTCTACTATGGCTGCTATGGCAAGTCACCACAAAATTAGGTAGCTTAAAATAACACCAACTTATTATTTACAGTTCTGGAGGTCGCAAGTCCTAAAATGAAAAAATCAGCAGAATTATGTTCCTTCTGGAGACTCCATTGGAGAATGTGTTTCCTTGCAACTTCCTTGTCCAACTTCTATGGACTGCCTGAATTCCATGGCTCATGTTCCCTTCCTTCATCATTAAAATCATAATATAATATCTTCCAAAACACCTCTCTCTCTCTCTCTCTTTCTCTCTCTCTCTCTCTCTCTCTCTCTCTCTCTCTCTCTCTCTCTCTCTCTCTTTCTCTCTCCTCTCTCTCTCTTTCTTTCTCTCTCTCTCTCTTTCTCTTCTTTCTCTCCTCTCTCTCTCTTTCTCTCTCTTTCTTTCTCTCTCTCTCTCTCTCTCTCTCTCTCTCTCTCTCTCTCTCTTTCTCTCCTCTCTCTCTCTCTCTCTCTTCTTTTTCTCCTCTCTCTCTCTTTCTTTCTCTCTCTCTCTCTCCTCTCTCTCTCTCTATCTCTATCTCTATCTCTATCTCTATCTCTCCCCCACCCCACTGATTCTTTGCCTCCCTGTACTAAGGACCCTGTGATTACATTGGGTCCACATGGATACTTCAGTGCAATTTCCCAGTCACAAGATCCAATTATAAACAAATCAGCATCTTCGTAACTGCAAATCATGTGCCATATAAAGTCACATATTCACAAAACCTGGGGTTAATACATTAATATCTTTGGAGAGCCATTTTTCAACCTACTACAATGACATGAGATAATTTTTACTTTTTTTGTTGTTAAATAAATCTTAGAAATAACCCTCATTCGTGTTCTTATTTTACAGTTCCCAACTTGAAAAACAGGTAAAGTACAACAAATATTTCTTGGTCTTATGATAATGTTCATGATATATTTATTATGCATTATATCATCTAAAAAGTATGATTTTAATATAGACCTAATTATCTTTATTTCCATTATCATAAAATTTAGGCAAAGGAAGATGATATAAAGTTCCAGTCTAATACAAGCACAAAGTCACAAAAAATTCTAGTGACTAGGAAGTTGGGTGGTCTCAACAGTGAAGGGGTGCATTGTTCTCTAAAATCATGAAGGGTTAGAAGCCATGTCTGGGTGTATAATTGTAATACTCAAAATATCTTATAACTATAGCTTCACAGTAAGTTTTGAAATTGAGAAGTGTGATTTCCCCAACTTTTGGATTCTTTTTCAAAATTATCTTTGCTATTCTAGGTTTCTTTTAATTTTATATGGCTTTTAGAGTCAGCTCACTGGGGTTTTGATAGGGATTATATGTATCTGTGAGTGAAATTTGAGAGTACTGGCACCTTAACAATATAACTCTTCCAATCCATTTTTATCTGCTAATTCCTTCAATAATGTTTTATAGCTTTCACTGTAGCTTTAGGTCTTTATTTTGGCTTATTGTTATTTTGCTAAATATATTCCTAATAATTTTGCTCTTTTTTGATGCTGCTGCAAGCAGAAGTATTTCATTTTTAGATTTTTCATAGCTAGTATCTAGAAATAACAATTGAGTTTTTTATCCTGGTCTTCTTGTATTCTGCAACTTTGATAAACTCATTATTTTTAATAGGCTCTGTTTGGTTACACACACATACACACACACACACACACACACACACACACATATATACCTATACATATATACATATAGGTATATATGTATAGGTATACATATATATGTATAGGTATATATGGAATGTATATGTAATAACCAAGGCTCACATTAGACAATCCTTGGATAGGTCCTGTGCTACAGCTTGGATGTGTGTTGTCCCCCTCCAAGTCTCACCCTGAATTTTAGTTCCAGTGTAACAATGTTGAGAAGCAGTGGGACCTTTAAGAGAGGATTAGAAAGTTTGGGGCCTAATAAATAAATAGCTTTACATATACCTGAGAGTTTGAAGTATGGTCCATATCCCCTATACATGAATTATAGAGGTTAAATAGTTTTAGACACTTGACATAAATGATGAATATTTATCTGGGCACTATAAGAGGTCACAGTAAATAGCAATGCTTAGGAGAATTAAGAACCTATGCTCTGGATGTTAGAATATACAGTCTAGTTTTATGGATTTATTCCCTCCATAAATTAAACAATGTAGGAAAAGTATCTCTGGCCTCTCCCAAAAGATGTTTTCACAATATCAGAGTAATTCCTCACCTCTACAAGAGTTATAATTCCTCTCTCATTAGGCTCTAATATGGATTAAACATGTGAAGAGTACTTAATCCAATACCTGTCACAAAACAAGTACTCAGTAAATGTTAGTTAATAAGAATAGCGATACTACTGACAGTTGTAAGTAAGGCTATAATTTAGAAAGTGTCACAGGATTCTTTAAAACCTTTCAATGATTCACCATTCCCTTCAGAAAAGCTATCAAAATTTTTTGCTCTGGAATTTTATCTGGCTCCTGATAATCTCTTCCATCTGATCTCTTGGAACAATTCCCCACATACTACATGTTCAAGATATACCGACCTGATCGAAGCCTCTTTATGTGAAGTATTCTCTATAACTTCCAGACATTTACACATGCTGTCCATTCCAGCTAGAACATACTTCCTCTTTTGCCTAGTCTACCTAACTCCTACCTTCTGGCACACTTCTGAAACTACAGCTCCAAAATAAGTAAGATGCTTCTAGGGTGTGCTCTTCCTTTGTACCCTGATTGTAATACAGTCACCTCCTAGTGTCCATGGGGATTGATTCCAGACCTCCTATGCATACAACAATCTCTGGATGCTCAAGTCCCTTATATAAAATAACACGGTATTTACATATAAACTGTGCACATCCTCTCCTATGCTTTGAGTCATCACTAGATTACTTCTAATGCCTAATACAATGTAAATCATTGCCATACTATATTGCTTAGACAACATTGACAAGAAAAAAACCTGTGCATTTCAGAACAGATATAATTTTCCTAAATATTTTCAATCTGCAATTGGTTGAATCTCTAGATCTAAAACCCACAGGTATAGAGGACTGACTGTATTAAAATATCCTATAGACTATTAGCTATTTGGGGGGCTGTGATCTATCATGTCCACCCCCACTGAATGCCTAGCCAGTGCCTGGCACGGTAGATACTCAATTAAAGCTTGTCAAATACAAAGATCTGAACTAGAACTTCTCTAATAATTCCAGGAGAAATACTACATTTAGTTTCACAAGGCTCACTGTAAGTGGATTTGTCAAATCCTTTCCTGAGGCAAGTTTCATAGTAAAGAAAGGAAGCAAGGGTAGGGGCCCAAAAGGCCTCCTCCAAATCCTGGAGCAGAGCACAAAAATGGTAGTGGAAGCTCCAAAGGAAACGTCTATTACATCTACCTCTCATTACAGTTAGCTCAATCACTGTGCAACTTTAAGCACAGTTTAGTGAAACCTAAATTCTGGGCAGAGATGGGAGGAAAATTCTAGTAGTCTATGCTAACTGAAAAGGAGGAAGAGATGAACCAGTTGCAGACAGTGTGGCAGGCTAAGCCCAGGAACAGCTTCCTGATGAAGCAAAAGTCACTTCTAGATTTTCTAGTAAATTAGACAGTACTTATATCAGCAGCTGTGATAAGTGCGCCAATATTTAAAACACAGAATGCTAATTTCACTGTCTAACATTCTAATAATACTTGTAAACATGAGGACAGACAGCTTACCTGGTGGCACAAGTGCTGGCTCTGTGGGAATCAGCGGTATGCCTGCAAAGAAACAAAGATGCTCTTCCTTAATCTGTACTTGCATAAAGTGAGACCTGCCTAACTCATATAGGGCTCTTTACCATCAAGGAAAATGTGTTGGACAAAAAGAAAATGAAAATAAAAGCAGGACAGGGATAGGAGAGGCAAGATATATATGATTTAGAAAGTAATTAGGTGTAACAACAACAAAATCCATGGAAGTGACAATGAAGAAAAATTTTATGAGAGCATGTTGTCTGTCTAAAACTTGTGTTTATAATTGCTTGCTTCATAGAGGAAAAACATTCATGCTTTTCATTTTTCAAAGTAAATTAAACAAGGTTCACACTTACAGTCTCCTGGATAAACACACTTGAGAGTGACTTCATCGAGGATCATATGTTTAGGGCAGTAAGGCAAGCAACCTTCAACCCTTTACATGGAGAAAAAATAAAACAGTGTAAGATACAAAAACTCCTGCATTGAATATATACAATTAAGATATATTCCTCCAAAAATCCTTCTATCCCCCTTGTCAGCACAAAGGAGTTCTCCCTTTGCCTCCTCTCCATCATACTGTAGATTATGAAATCACAAGCTCATGGATGATAAAGAAATATCATTATGATTAAGGCAGAATTTGAACATAGAACATCCAAAATATACATTTATATTTGGGGTATATTAAGGCCATGTTCTATAAATCAGTGAAAATGTGGAGGGATAATTTATTAGGTGTTTATCTATATTAGTTGTGTTGCTACTTTCCACTCCTATATTTTTCCCACATCCAAACAGGCACTCTGTGTGTGTGTGTGTGTGTGTGTGTGTGTGTGTGTGTGTGTATGTGTGTGTGTTATACTGGGGATTGAACCCAGGGGCATTCTATATCTGAGCTACATCCTCAGCCTTATTTTGTATTTTTGAAACAGGGTCTCACTAAGTCCCTAAAGGCCTCACTAAGCTGCTGAGGCTGGCCTTGAACCTGAAATCCTCCCTTCTTAGCTTCTCAAGTATTTGGAATATAGATGTGTGCCACCACACCTGGCATAGGCATGGTCTTTGACTATGCTTGCCTTGAAGATATCTGTAGTATAATAAGAGCATCTTCAGAGGCCCATCCTGCCCACTATTAATCCCTACACTCATTGAAAAGAAAATTGAGATCTCTGGTTACAGTCCTTTGAGAACAGGGAGGAGAAGGGGCAGAGGCTGCAGCTCTCTGAGGTGTTTAGGTCTATGCCCAAATTTGTGGCAATGTCCTGGGAGAAGGTAGTTGTATATGAGCCAGAAGAGGCCTGGTTTGAAGTTTCAGGACATCTGGTCATGGTAAGGGTTCCTAGTCCTTGGTTGTTACACTGAAGCCAAGTGAGAGCCTCGAGTTTTAAAAGACCACAGGCTTAGGCTTATGAGCCAAGATCAGGAGAGACCACCCCAAATAGTATTCTTCTAAAGGAATGAAGTCAAAACTAGGACTTGCATTACATTCTCCTCTTGTCCAACTGAAACTCAGAGTCATTTTTTCCTGGTTCTAAGGAAAAAATTGTTAAATCTTCTAGTATAACCAAAACTAATCATTAGATTTATTATATTCTCCAGAGAATTGATGCAAATATTGTTATAAAAGGTTTTCTTATCTGTACCTCAAATATATTCTCATGTTTCAATACTGTTTTTAAGAATATTTCCAATTGTTTCATCTGTTAGAGAACTTGGATGAAAGTGCTCAAGGCCTCTTTCCAGTTAGGATGAAAATGACAGAACTAGACAAGAGGGTCATCATTACCGCCAGAGGGCGCTGCTCTCAGGAGTCAATGCAGGCAACCCTGAAAACCAGGAAATCTCTGACAATGAGACTCAGTGAGACTCCCTTGGATACCTCCTTCATAATGATTGTATTTAAACATAAACAGCTTATATGTGTCCATTTGTTGTTTCATAAAATGAAATTGAATGATAAAAATTTAATAGGCATGTAATCCTATTCTACTCAACTTTATCATCAAGCAGAAGGAATAAGTTAACAGACTGCTAAAAAGACTACAGCCAGTCAGTTGTGACTGAATGAAATCACCATCGAGTTTTTATACAACTAAGTTATTTTGCAAATATTTATTTCCAGTCAAAACCACAGCATCTCAAGATATTTTCCAAAAACCATTAAACTATCCCTTTAAAATGCCTTCATAGTCACACATAACAGATTCCTCTTTTTATTTGTTTGCTTACTTACTTATTTATTCATTCATTTTGTGGTACTGGGGATTGAGTATTATACCTCTGAGCTATACCCCCAGCCCTACTTTATTTTTTATTTTGAAGCAGGTTCTTGCTAAATTGATGAAGTCTCTGCTAAGTTTCTGAGGCTGTCTTCAAAATTATAATCTTCCTGTCTCAGCCTCCCCAGTACTAGGATTATGAGTGTATGCCACCACTCCCAACTCACTTTGTTTTGCCAAACAGAATAATCTACCCCGTCTCAGACAAATACAATACCTCAGAGACAGAATGGTTCTTATATTATGTAATAGGAGTAACTATTTACATACATGCTCCATAGTACGCTATTTGGCATATTTTCTCATAAAAGTTATCATTTTCACTAGATATTTTTAACACTTTCTTTATGCCATAAACCATCTGGAACAAGGGCAGTGGTTTTCTTGGGGACTTGGAGGAAGTGCCCAGGGGTGCAATAAAGCTCAGTACTCAGGTGCCCCTCAGAGTCACAAGTACCACAAGGAGCAGTCGAGGTACACCCCAGCCCTTTTTAATTTTTAAAAAGCTATTTATACTCGTTTTGCCCCTTCCTTGTCTCCAGGTTACTAAATTCAATGAAGAATTTTCAGACTCAAATTTAATATCCTCAAAAGCAAATTCTGCACTTTTCCTTGAGGCTGCTTCTCCCAGCACATCCTTATCTCAGCAAATGGCAATGCAATCTTCTTTGAAATCAAATTGTTTGAAGTTGCTGATATTTAGCCATTGTTTGCTACAAAAGTGCCAACTTCAGATAGTTTCACACAATAAATGCTGAAGCCCAACTTGAACCCTTAACTCCTCTTCCCCATCTCACATTAAATTCAACAGCACACCCAGTGGTCCTATGTTTAAAATATACCCAAACCTGATCACGCTCATGACTCTAAGGCTTCTAACATAGTCAGATGTTCTTCTGTTGTCTGGGTAACTGACCAGTTTTTCCCTGACCTGTATTTCTCCAATAGTCCATTCTCAATACAGCAGCCAAAGTCAACTTTTAAAGCATAAATAGATCTTGTTGCTCCTCTGTCCAAAGTACACCAGGACTTCTTATCTTAAAGTAAAAGATGAAATCTTTACAATGGGCTACCAGGCTTTATCTGTTTTGCCCACCACTGTGATTCTCTGGTCTTATCTTAGGACTCTTAATTCTGTTCCCTTGGCCCTCCTTGTTGATCCTCAATTATACCAAACACATTTCCATGCCAAGACCTTTGCACTATTCTCAGACCAAAAAACTCACATACCCATTATACTGCCTCCCTTACAATCATTTATTTTTCTCCTTAACACTGTGTCACCATCTAATAATATGTTTCATTATATATTTACATTTGTGTTTTATTTTGTTTCAACCTAATAATTCACAGGCACCATGAGGGGGGTATTTTTTTCTGTTTTGTTCAGTATTGTACCCCCAGGAGCAAGAATTTCTAGCACATAGATGACCCTTGGTAACTATTTTGATTAAATCAATGAATTAGTACATGAGCATATACAAGCTTTTCATGAGAATGGTTGTTTTCAAGCCTAAAACAAACTTCACTGAGAAAAGAATTCGTTAGTACTGGAATTTCCTCATTCGGTGGTTAATATTACTTACGGTGGAAGAAATGCACATGCTAGTGCTTCAGGGTCACTACATGTTTTAAAACAGGGAGTGGCACAAGGTTCATATCTCCATTCACACATCCTCCTGTAAGGCACTGCTGCCTGGATTTCTAAGAAAAAATACGGTTTAGATTGTTTGTGTTTTTAATGCACACCTTGAAAACTAGTAGTTTATGATATGATCCCCGTAGAATTTGGCCCCTCTTTGACCATAATACTTTGCAAAAGACAAAGGTATGGAATAAAAAATATTATAATTGCCTGTTTACCAAAGCATTTATGCTCTGATTAAATACATAAACATAATTTTGGCTTTCCAAGATTTTAAAAAGCAAAAGGTTGGAAGAAGCTTAGGAAAATTCAAAAGCATTCTTTCTCTTTTTAGTGAGCTTTCTCTGATTTTCCTATCAAAAATGGTACCAACCACTTGTTTGGAATTTTATTTTTTACAAAGTAATTTTTGGTCTATTATTCTATTTCATCCCTGCTACAATTCTGTTGAGTAGGTACTATTTCCAATCTGAAAATAAAGAAAGAGTGGCTTAAAGCCACAAAGTCATTTCTCAACTTCAAACCACTAGGAAAATGGTAAGACCAAATACATTTCATAACCAAACATCTAGGGAGAATGTTTCATATTGCCCTGCTCACAGAACTTAGCACACTGTCTTGTGTGTGGTATTGTTTGAATGCAAAAGAATAAATGAATAGATTTGAATAATACAACCTTATTGCTATAAAACCTCCCTTGATTGCAGATTTTTCTCTTGCAAACTCTACTAATGTTCTCCCTTTCCCAATCATAGAAAAGTCTTTCTCTAGCAGTTCAAAATTAGCTCTGAACAAGAGAGCATCATAAGAGAGAAAAATCAGGACACAGGTGTGTTTCTTGGATTTTGAATACGGAATTCAATTCCAACTTATGCCAAGAATTTTTGAAAAACATCTAAAGATTGGAGTAATAGCTAAACTTGAGCTACTGGGCTCATAAGCCTGAGTAAGGATTGGTTCCAAGACTAGAGTAGGTCCCTAGAATTATGTGGGTTCAGGAAGTCCAAAAGATTTGATATCCTGATGATGTCACTGGCTGCAGGTCTCTGAATCAGAAGTGGGGCTACTAGGTCTGATTCTAATACAGCAGATCTCTAGAGAAGAGGGGAAGTAGAGACTTGTAAACTTCAACTTTAAGTAAAATTATTATATATACTTTATAAGATATCATGTAGGCATGCCAGTGATTCTTTTTATCAAGAGCACAGTGCAGGAGGAGAGATCCCCCAGATGACCATGGCTTTCCCAGATTTCCCCCTCCCACTTGCAGTTTCTACAGTAATTGTGAAATATTTCGAGAATGTTTTATCCTGAGGTAAGAAGGAACCATCTAGACAGCCCAGGATCTATTTTCATCCCCCCCAAAATTTGTGCTCAGCAATGCCAGTGGCACCCAGAGCACAAAATGCAGAGTGAGGTACTCTCAGGGCCCCTCTGCCACAGTACAGCATGGGGCACACAAGGACAATATTCCATCTGCTCCAGGGGCTTTCCTAAGCTCCAGGCACGGGCTCCCTATGCATCTTAGGTTCCTGTTGACTCTTGCTGCCTGTATGAAAGTAATGAAGTCATTTTGTCTAACTCGTTCTATTTCATCAGACTAAACCTAAGAATGCAGTAGTAGAAGTATTGGGGCTCTTTTTGCCCTGCTTTGACCCCTCTACCAGAGTAAATGCCCTTGTAGATCTCTGGCAGCTGAGTATGTAAAAATCCTCCTGCCAGACTTAGAAACTTTGAATACAGGAACTCTATTCAGCAGGTAAACTTTTGAAGCCCAATTTTTTTTTTTTTTTTTTTTTGCGGTACTGGGGATTGAACTCAGGGGCATTCTACCTCCGAGCTATACCCCCAGCCCCATTTTTTATTCTTTATTTTGAAACCAAGTCTCACTAAGTTGTGGAGTGCCTCACTAGGTAGCTGAGACTGGCCGCGAACCCGGATGCTCCGGTCTCAGCCTCCCGAATGCTGGGATTACAAGCGTGTGCCACCATGCCCGGCTTGAAGCTCAATTTGAATTTCCTAAATTCCAACTCTTAGAGAAGTTTGTAGGAATTAACAAAATGATAGAAAAGGGATTTGCTGTCTTAAATTGCTTGAGGAAAGTTGGTTAAGATGAAATAATTTGTTTGGGACAGTTAAAGCAGAAAGCAGTTAAAGCTCTTGGGTTTTGAAAGTAGAACATGACATTTTAAACATTGCATGAAAAAGTGAATTTTTTTCTGCAACTCAGAAAATTAAATTTCTATGGACCTGTAAGTTTCTCTAAAATAAGATTAGGCTTTTGCAAAACTAGGAAAATTCTCCAGGATGAAAACAGATAATTGAATTCAAAAGACAGATTAAGCTGGGTTTGTTGGCTCATGCTTGTAATCCCAGCATTTGGGAGGCTGAGACCGGAGGATCTGGGTTCGCGGCCAGTCTCAGCTACCTAATGAGGCACTCCACAACTTAGTGAAATTCTTTTTCAAAATAAAGAATAAAAAATAGGGCTGGGGGTATAGCTCAGAGGTATAATGCCTGAGTTCAATCCCTAGTACCACAAAAAAAAAAAAAGACAGATTAATATACTTTCCCCATCACTGAAAATTGAATTAGTCACAAGTTGTCTTCCACAAAAGAAAAAATAAAAAGTATATACAAACACTAGACAACCATGAGACATGGGTGGGTTCTAATTCCAATGTCCAGACAGTAGTGGGAGTAATAAGTAGAATAATAATCACCTTATTTAATACAGTAACTGGATGAGATAGGTATTATTATTTCTCCTATTTTACAGATGAGCAAACTAATGGGTATACAGTTAAATAAACTTAAGATCATAGAACTCTCTCTACTTAAAGACTAAAATACTTTTTTTAAAGATCATCTCCATAAGGCTTTCTAGACTGACAACAATGATGCTTTGTGAATGTATGAGTATAGAGTAAAATACTTTTAACATTAAAAACTAATAAGTATCCATTTTCCTGCAAATAACATGATTTTGTTCTTCTTTATGGCTGAGTAAAATTCCATTGTGTACATATCCTGTAGTTTTGTAATCCATTCGTCTGTCGATGGACATCTTGGCTGCTTCCATAGTTTGGCTATTGTGAATTGTACAGCTATAAACATAGATACATATGTGTCAGTCTGATAGTTTGGTTTCCATTCTTTTCGGTAGATACCCAGAAGTGGTATTGCTGGATCATATGGTAGGTTCATTCCCATTCGTCTGAGGATCCTTCATACTGTTTTCCAAAGTGGTTGCACTAATTTGCAATCCCACCAACAATGTACGTTAAGTGAAATTAGCCAGTCACAAAGAGTAAAAAAGCATATGTTCTCCCTAATATGCGGATGCTAGGGAGACAATGGGGCATAAGAGGGTCTCCAGATGGAAAAGGAGAGACCCACGATAAACAAAGAAGTTGATTTAACTGAAGAGGATGGACATGGGGGGGGCACCCTAATGTACATCAAGGTTACTCACTAAACTGAACTTGAGAGGGAGGGAGGGAGGGTGAGGGAGCGGGGTGGGAATTTGGGGAAGGGGTTAAATGAGAAATGTGGGCACATATATCATTATCAATTTGTACCTAACAAAGATGTATGCTTACAATGCACAAATAATAAAAAAAAAAACTAATAAGTATTCTGCATAATGTAAATGATCTACTTATTCTCTGCTTGGAGACCTCAAGAAACATACCTTCTATGCTGAAACTACTTGACTGTTTGAATTCTTCAGAATCATCATATTTTGATGTTTTGACACTAGAATCTGTGAACGTGATGAAAAAGCCTTTCTTGCTATATAGTTCAAATGCACTGTAGCCAGGAATCCAGAGGCCCTGATGGTGGAAAAATGTTGCTTTCCGACGAAAGGCTGGGTTTGCTGCCCACAGCTCCAAGCTAAGAGTGTCGTCATCATGGACATAGAGAAAATAGTTTGGCCTTTCAGCAGATTCCAAGGAGACAAGTGCCAGTGCTGTAAAACATGGAGAAGTGTCTTGACAACTCCTTGGAGTCACAGGGGGAACAGGTCACTAACACTGGCCTTGTATAATGTACTGATAAAGTTGAGACAAGAGTGCCCTGCAAGAGTCACACATACTATCACTCTCAGAAATGGATTATGAGATCTCTAAGAGAAAACAGTACTTTAAATGCAGTGAATACAAATGATAACTTCCCCCAAATCAGTCTTGGGTGACTTCTATTTTTTAAACAATTTGTTAGGCTCTTTGGGAGGAAAAAAGAAATATCAATGAGTATATAGTTTCATAAATGGAATTGAATGATCGATTTGTATTTGCAAGCTTTAACATTTTCAAATGCACAAAATCTACAGACAGCTGAATTGGATGATGGAAAAGAGCGAAAAAATAGAGAATTTAGATATGTAACTGACTGCAATTCAATATCACTGGGTTTTTAATGAGCAAACGTTCTTGCATGAGACTTTGCTTCATCAAGAAAAGATTATACACTCAATATTACTGTCTACTTCCCAAAAGATGACCAAATAGCTAATAAAAATGAGACTTTACAAAGTATTAAGAAAGGATCATTCTTTTTTGGTTATGTGCTTTGAAATTTTCCTTTATACTTGTGAAATGCATGACATAAAGTTTTAAATTGAGATATTAAGTTGATTTTCTGAAATAATAGTTGTAGATTTTTTTTTTACCAAGAACATTAGTTATTGTAAATCATAAAATGAGGAACTCTATTGTACTCAATATGATTCCAAAGGCATTTATTGTCTCCTAAACACTTTCAGGTTCCTGTACTGAGCACTGGAATATGCAAACAATGAAGGAAATTTTTATATGAGAAAAATTATAGAAGTGACATAAATTTTTAGCCAGTGATAGGTGATTTTAGAACTTTATTTTACAAGAAAGAAGTAATTTATTCTAACTGGAAAGTTAGGATATTTCTCAGAATAAGTCAAAGTTGGATTCATTCATTTGAGAAATTTTTCCTACACTTATACAACATGCTCTGCATGGTTCTAGGTAGGCTGTATAACAACGAAATAGCCTACTGTCACCAGATCAGACATAATAGGTGTGAGATGGATACAACTAGTACAGACCTGCTGGTGCAAACCAGTAAATTTAGGGCCAGTTTCAAATAACCAAGGATGTTTCTTTGAACCAGGACAGTAAGGTCCACTAAGGATAACAGACTGTCTCAGTGGTTGTCTATACTCTGATACATGCACTTAAACTTCTTTACCAAGGTTAGGGAGAAAAGAGTAAGCACTAGGGAATGAAACTGAACAAATTATATTACATGTATGTACAAAGATGTCACAACAAACTCCACTGTTATGTAGAATTACAATGCACCAGTAAAAAATTAAACTTTTTTGATGTCAATTCAGAGTTTTCCTTTTATTTTGATTTGACATTAAGTTCTTTAAGTGTTAGGAGTTAGTAGGTCATCTTTGAAAACTTTCAAATTAAGTTCTGTGACTAATACTAAGAAAATATAAGCTTTGTTTTATTTAATACCAAAAACTCAAATAACATAAGTATGCCAAAAGATAAACAAAGAAATGTTTTACATACAAAAAAAATACTTATTTTTGTGTCAATGTCACATTTTATATTCTTTAGAGAACTTAGGAAAGTATCATAAACCTGTAAGATCCCCAGTTAGTATTTGATGAATGAATAATGCAAAACTATAGGTGTAAATCTAAATTCTTATTTTAAATTATACTCACATGATGTCTTTTCTTTGAAAAGACCTGGAGTAATCATAAAATTAAAAAATAAATTTCCATGAATACTACTTCTTGGCAAAGAGAAAATGTTCCTACTGGTCATGTTGGCACCCAGAACAAGACCACTCTGCCCATAACTTGCCAGCATATATGGCCCTTCTCCAAGCCCTAGATAAGTAAAAATAAGAGAATTTTAAATTAGCATAGGACTTAAAATTTCAATCTGTCATTTCAATGAAATAAATATTAGTAACAAAAATACTCCAAAAATATTTAACAGTTAAAATTTATTCCTAATAATTTATCTCTTTTTAAAAATAACACAATAACATGGACTATATCAGACATATTTAAAATATGCAATTTGGAATATACAGTATATGCAAATGAATATGTATATATGTATGTGTGTATATATATATTACATGCTCGTGTATATGTTTATATCTATGTTTAATTTCAACCTGATTTCTATGCCATTTAATGTACTTAACAAAACTGGATATTATAAAATTTTAAATTTTCTTTTGAATCCTCAAATATTTTATATAATCACCATCCATATACTTTTAATAGATATGTATATATTTTTGTTGCAGATTATATTAAATGTTTATACACTTATGATAGGTCATATCATAAAAGGCTGATCCTATTATACTTGTATTTCACTTTCCTCCTTCTCTCATTTCTTATCTTAAGCACAATTCTATCTTCTCAGCCCACCCTGAAGAAGGAAGAATAAAAGATTCAACAAATAGGAGAACAAGGTGTTTCTCCTTAAGGACTGAAGAGCAGGCCTGAGAGAAGGTGAGAGCATAATTGGATTGGAGGGATAAGAAGTCTTCAAAGGAGGAAGAATAATGAGGATCGAAAGTTCTACCATGCAAACCAAGAGAATGTGGAGGGGCCAGAGGATAACTCACGTTCAAGTGTTCTCCTCTTCACTAATATTACCTGGTCCATGTTACCATGGAGCAGCTTATACACCTTGTGGACACCAGGAGAAAAAGAACTTCATTAAGGACTTAGATACCTTGAGTAGGTATGGGGACTTGAAAAACTTTGCTCCCACATCCAGGTGGAGCTAATCAGAAACAGTAGAGAATATCTATGAGCCTTGAAGCAACAGACCTACCATCCCAATTACAAATGAATACTGAATATGGTGTTACTCTGTGAGTCAAAATACACAAGAACCGTGGAAAACCATGTCAAAGGTCTCTACCACCAGATGTCTAATTTTATTTTGAAGAACAAGAGCAAAATGACATAAATTTTAAAGATGCAAATATATCTCAATTTATAAATATGTATAAGATGTAAATTTATAATGTGCATTAATATGTAAATAATGTATAAAGAAGTAAATTAATATTTGAATTATAATGAGATGCCATTCAAAATTAAGAAGACATAAATACAGTTACTACTGGAGGGCTTGAAGTGCCCTCCAGGATATTAAAGAAAAGAATGAGAAAGAAGATGTATAGCTAAACAAAACCCTCTGTTACCCAACAGCAGATGCCCCAAACAACAACCAGAAGAGATAAGAGTCATCTGAGAAATCCATTTGTATAAACACCTAATGCTTTAAAATGGACTCCCAACCACTTGATATCTTGCCTCTGGACTCTTCATCAGCAACAGAGAGATAGAAGTCACTGACTTTATCATTAATTTTCTGTAGGGAGAAGTATAATTTCACTATTTATTAAAAGCAATAGTTTCCTATAGTGATTCTTTAAACTTAGCAAGAAGTATATTCTACCTAATAACATCACGTTGAACTTAAAAATTACATAATTTTAAGAGGATCTCAAAGTCCTTGCTCACCTACAGCAATAGTAATAATAAACCTTTACATTTTAAGTAAATGTCATAGCAATGAACATTAAAGATACTATGTTGAATCTTTGGGCTAAGGATTATTAGAATAATCTCATCTGTAACCTCTGAATTCCCCTATTATTTAAAAGATTTTCTTCTTATAGAATAATTTATTTCTGTATTTTCTTTAAGCACATAACTATCTTAATAACATAATATTCGGTATGTGGTAAGTAAAGGGAGAACTGTTTCAGCTATAAATTTCTAAAGAAGACTAGGCAAGGTTACAATAGCTGTAAAATTACTGAAAATGAAACACATCAAGACTAGCCATTTAAAACCATTTTCTTTGTATGATTACTATCAACAATCACCATGATTTTATAATCTCCTTCAGTCACCTATCTCTACTGCATCACTTACATAAACTATTACTCACCATGACACATTCATGCTTTTCCCTCACTTTGATCACAGAAGGCAGATGTCCCCTGCCACTCCACTGGGCCTACCAGTGTCTACTGGAGGCCAAATGCCCTGTGTTCACCCTCTGATAGCATCTGTGCAGTATTTTAAGTTGAGCTAGAAGAACTGGTTTAAGGAATTCTATAATAGCTTAGAAAATATATACTAGTGTACAGCAGCCTTGACAGAAGGCAAATGGTACCAAACAGTAGGAAGAGACAGGGATTCAGTAAGCAGAAAAAATTCTGGCTCTGGGTCCAGAGGTCTACAGAAGGGATGCCAGAGAGGACAAAGGCACAGATGGGAACTCTCACAGCAGAGCTTTGTGAAATATGAATGTTTGAGTGAGGAAGTTATCAGAGCAACCTCCTCAAATCTATATCTGTGCACATTATGTAAAGCATGGGATAACAATGTATGGTGATCATTCTTACAACAAGGTAGGGTAACCACACACTAGGCCAGCTACCAAAGATGTCAAGCCCACTGGCTCTGAAGTCAGACTGTTTTCAAGTCCCAGTTAAATATATTTTGACTAAATGACTTTCAGCCTCCCAAGTATTGAGATTATAGGCATGAGTCACCATGCCTGGCTGACACTGGCCATCCTGAATTAGGGCTTACTATAACCATCTTTTCATTGATTATTTCTATAAAGACTTCTCTCTCTAAATAAAGTTATATTCTAAATTGCAGAGGGCCTCACTAAATAGCTGGGGCTGGCTGTTAACCTGGATCCTTCTATCTCAGCCTCCCAAGTACTGGGATTACAAGCGTGTGCTACCACACCGGGTGATAGGGAGTGTCTTTGTGTATGTGTATTTGTTTAAAATCTTAAGCAGGAAATTTTTTATTAGATTTTTTTTAACTATCTCAGAGGTATTTTTTAAAGTGTTGGGAGTTTACTCCTCCATCAACCTTCTATAAATGTAACAAAAGCATCCGAGAGTTAAAAGGTCCAGTCTCTTTTCTTCTCAATTCATCATCTCTATTTCTCTAAAGCTATCTAGCCTTTCTTAGACATTTATAGCTGATAGATCTGTTTGTGGTTCAGTAATCCACCAAAAGTGCCTTAGATTGGTTGTTTGGATTAACTTTTCTAACCACACTCTAATTTATCCATCATCTATCATCTATCACAGGTTCAGTTTGTCCAGCTACTGATGAAATGGAGAGCCCCCGAGATCATCACATTTGTCTGTATTAGGTTTTGGTGGCTATGCCTTCCTCATTAAATAGGTTTTACAAAAAAGCAGACCCCCCCCCCAATCTGCTATCTTCTGGCATTTTCCCTGAGAATATAATTCTTTCTTTTTTTAATCCCATGCCGTAGTCTTAGGCAGCACATCTTCTCACATTTTCATTGCAAATTGAGATGCTTGGTGAGGCTAGATTTTTATTATTATTATATCAGTAAAGTTTTCATTCTGGTGATATGTAAATAATTATTTTTGCCCACAGTGATGGCAAAATAAACTATGTTACAATCACATTTATATTTTGTTCCTTTGATTTCTACAACATCATTAAAAATTGACAATAGTCACTATTCTGAACAATTAGACCACCAGAATTTATTCTTTCCAGACAATTGAAATTTTGTAATCCTTGACCAACCATCTCTCTTTTCCTCCTGCACCCTAGCATCTGACCCTCTGGTAAGTACCATTTGATTTTCAAATTCTATGAGTTTGACTACTTTAGATGACATATATAAATGAGATCATACAATATTGCCTTTCAGTCTGATTTCACAGAATAACATTCTCTAGATTCACCCATATTGTAAAAAATTATAGGATTCTCTATTTTTTAAGGTTTAATAGCTAAAAGAAAGAATTTTAAAATGTTCTAACCCCCCAAAACAAACAAAAAAAAACGATAAATATCAAGGCTCTGGGTATGCTAATTGAAGAATAACTTGTCATTGACAATGTATACATGAATCAAGACACCACACTGTATATCATATATATAATTATTGTCAATTAAATAATTTGTTAAATTTTTAAAAATTTGAACAATATATATATTTATAAATAATTGCTAAAGGCATACATTTGGCATATGCCTTTTATCCTTTTAACTTAACTAACATCTTAAATGTAAATAATGTATAAATAATTTGTGTCATTCAAATGTTGAAAAACTAAGCTACACACTTTTATTATTTCTCAGAGAATAAGTATTAACACAAATTCTTAGAAATTTAGATAAATTTTAGAAATGCAGGTTTTCATATATTTATATATCAAATTATTAACTATACTTTGTTCATAGTACAAATTGTTCAAAAGAGTTAATCTGAAATATGTATAATACTATTGTGATATTCTTTATTAAAATGTCACATACCTTCATTGTAATATTCACAATCCAGTGCTAAAAGATAAAAAAGAATAAATATTAAACTATATAAGTGACCACTTACCTGAATAAGTATAAGACATGTACATATGTGTATTAATAACCACATGAAAATGCATAGAATGGCATCATTATTTAGTAACTTCCTCTGAGTTTAAAGGGTTTCTTTAAGATGGTGTGTTAAAATTAATTAAATTTCATAAGATTATTTTAAAGGTATTAAAACATATCTGCCAATTTGAAAATGTCAACTAAAATTTTCCAAATAATAATCTATTCTTCAGATGACTAACCACCTACACGAATAAAATATTTTAAGAGTCAAATCTGAAAGCAAATTCAAGTTGAGATTTTAAAAGTGCTTTTTATAATTCGAACAGTTAAACTTCACAGACATGAGGATTGAAATGTAAACAATTTCCCTGAGGATGGTATATAATTCAGGTTTCTAGTTTTGCAATGATAGGAGTCAAACACAACAGGAAGACTCAAATTTTTCCTTTTATTTTCTTTTTCTGTATCATTTTTGATACTTTTATTAGTGCATGATAGTCTCACATCATAATGTAGTTCACAGAGATAGTGACATACATGCACAAAGCACTTGGTGGGCTTTCCCCTGGCCCCCTTCCCATTCCCCCTTCCCCATACAGAGTATTGAGATTGACATTGGTATTCTCACATATTTAATAATGTCAACAGAAATTATTCTTTCATTGATTCTCCCTCGCTCCCATCCACTTTCCCCTAGACCACCTCCTTGGCTCTACTAGAGTTTCTCCTCCATTATCTGAAGTTCTTCTTGTATCCGAATTACTCTCTAGCTTCCACATATAAGAAAAAAAATGATCTTTCACTTTCTGTCATTGACTTATCTCATCTAACATAATGTTCTCCATTTTGTCCTTTATTGCTGAGAATTCCATTGTGTGTATATTCCATAATTTTGTAATCCATTCATCTGTTGATGGACATGTTGGTTGGTTCCATAATTTGGATATTGTGAATTGTGCTGCTATAAACATTTGTATGCATATATTATTATAATATTCTGATTTCAATCCCTTTGGACCCATAAATGAGATAGCTGGATCATATGATGGGTCCATTTGCAATTTTCTAAGGAATCTCCACATTGATCTATGTAGTGGCTGTACTAATTTGCAATCCCATGAACAGTGTAGAAGAGTTCCTACTTTGTCACATCTTCTCCAGCATTTATTGTTGTTTGACTTCTTATAATTGCCTTTCTAATTGGGGTTAGATGAAATCTCAGTGTAGTTTTTATTTGCATCTCCCTGATTGCTAATAATGTTAAACAGTTTTTATGTATTTATTGCCCATGGCAGTAAACTAAAAACAGAAAGTTTTAGCAAAAACTTTCTGTTTTTAGTTTAATCAAAGGAAAACCACCGAGAGTCTAAAGAGAGAGTCTGCAGAATGGGAGAAGATCTTTGCCAGCTATTCCTCTGATAGAGGACTAATATCTAAATAAGCAAAGTACTTAAAAGACTTAACACTAAAAAACAAATAACCCAATCAAGAAATCAGCAACTGAACTAAATAGACACTTCATAAAAGAACAAATTTTTCCTTTTAAAATACTGTAATTTGTGAGTCGGGCGTGGTGGCGCATGCTTGTAATCCCAGCATTCGGGAGGCTGAGACCGGAGGATCGGGGTTCGCGGCCAGCCTCAGCTACCTAGTGAGGCACTCTGCAACTTAGTGAGACTCGGTTTCAAAATAAAGAATAAAAAATAGGGCTGGGGGTATAGCTTGGAGGTAGAATGCTCCGGAGTTCAATCCCCAGTACCTCAAAAAAAAAAAAAAAATACTGTAATTTGTGATTGTCAAAAAATATAAAGCGTAGTCATCTAAAATTGTTTCCATGATTTTATGGCATTGGTCATAAGATCCATGTTAGTTGTTACAAAACAACTAACATGGATCTTCTTAAAAGGTTTCCATCTAATGACATTCTCAGTAGGCTACTCACAACAAACAGTGGCTGATCTCCAGTGAATAGATACCCCTTCCTGACAGCACTTGTATGCATATGCTGCTATGCTAGTACATAAACATTCACAATCCCCTCCAAGATTACAGTTGCACGTATCTTCATGGCAATTTTTGGCAAAAGAAGTAACATCAATCTGAAAATGAAGTGAAATATAACATAATGTCAATATAACTTCAGTAGGTACTATGATTAGAACTCAAACTTCTAAAGAAAAACTAGCACATTTTTTGAATTGGCATTATCAGCTTAATGCTGCCACCTAGAGTTCTGATCATCTGCCAAAAGGGGAAAAGAATTATTGGGCAAATGCCTCATCAAAGAACTAGCAAAACAAGTAATAAGGATTACAAATAAATATAGTTTCAGCATCTGCAATGTAATAGGTTAATATTTTGAAAGTTCATTGGTTGCATTATTGGCATATTCACATGGCAGTAAAAGAAGGGCATGCTTGGCTTCCAGTTGTACTTGATATTATGATTTATTGTTTGTTTTTAGCTTCGTCTTAGGCAACATTCTAGTGACTATGAATGGCAATGGCAATTTCTTAAAATTTTTCCACATTTGCTTAATTACTTTATTTGCATTGTACTTGTTAAGCAGCTGACAAAACACAAATTGACAGTGTGTTATAAAAGACACAAGGTTTGGTGTCACTAATTTGTCTTTTATTTGTAAGCCAGGACATGTATTGATTTTTATTATTATTTTATTATAAAAGAGGTAGCCAGGAGAAGAACCAGTGGGCTCCATGCTTTAGAACTTTTGATTGGACACGATACTTCTTACCACACAGATATGGTCCTTAAAATTTCTGAATAGTCTCAAAAGCCAACCTCTAAGGACTCCTGTCTACCTATGTGCCTCTAAAGTGGTAGTCCTCAATTTTTTGTTTCATAATCCCTGTTATTACACAGCAAAAAATTGAGACTTCCAAAGTAATTTGTTTATAGGATTATATCTATCAATATTTACCATATTAGACATTAATCTGAGACATTAAAATAATATTAGATTTATCACATGTTAACATAAATTACATATTACATAATTTTAATGAAAAATACCTATATTTACCAAACAAAAAAATTAGGAACATACGTTTTACAGTTTTGCCAATGTCTAACTTCTGGCTTAATAGCACACAGCTGGATTCTCGTATGTGCTTTTCCATTCAGTCTGTTGTGATGTTTTAGTTTGGTTTTGTTTAAATATATGAAGAAAATGTAGTCCCACATACTACGTAGTTAGAAAGGAATGAGTGTTTCAATCTTTTTCAGGTAACTGTGTTTTTTATAGTATATCAAAACTCCAAAAATATTGCTTTCTTAAAGGTTAGGTGCAATGAAAAATCCGAATCCATATCAATGAACCTCATACTGCTATATTAAAATCCTTTGATTTAAATTACCCTTGAATGGATCTCTTATTCCTGCATGATTCTGTAACATCATGCATTGGCCATTTGAAAAATGCACTGACTGATGGAGAAATTCTGAATGTTGATGCATTTGGTTACTTAAAATAGCAACAAGTCACGTTTGCTATATCACCATCTATATTTTCAGGAAAGTATTGGAAAACTTTAAGCTTACAGTGGTGGCTCCAACTTTTACAAAATTCTTTTTATCCTTTGAAAGTTCAAATTTTATCAAGGATAACAAATATCATCAGATGTTTTCCTTGAAGCTTTATTTCACTCATTTTCAAGAAAATATCTGCCAAATGCCCTTGTTTGAACAACCATATTTGTCTGCCATTTGTTCTTTCAAGTAAAAATGGTGTTCCAAGAAAAAGGCAGCCAGCAATTTGGCTTATCTCAAAAATCACACAAGCACTTTTCTTTGGGATAGCTAGCATATGTGTGTATGCAGCAGGAACGTTGCTTGATTTTTACAAATATATTAAACTGCTTTTTAAACTTCTTTGGGGACCTAAAATTATTATGTAGGAAAATAATTCAGAAAGTTGAATTTCTGAATAAATTGCATCCATCTTAGAATGTGCTTCTAAAATCATTCTAAATGTGCCACTAGTCACCTTTGTTTTTTTTTTAATATTGTTATTGGTGCATTGTAATTATACATCATAGTGAGATTCAGACTGATTCAAAAGTACATTCAGGTATCACTTGGTACATTTCCTTCCACATTCCCTAACATTCCCCTTTCACATACATGTTGGATCAGTAGTGATGCCTTCACTACTGATATAGCATCGTTTGAACTGTTCCTTTCTTAATCCTCCTTCCCACTTCCCACTCCCAATCCCTTTCCCCTATTCTATTCATTTCTCTCCTCATTTATCTGAAGTCACTTTTGTTTCTTCTCTAGATTTAGAAAATGAGAGAACACATTCAACCCTTGACTTGCCAAGACTGGCTGATCTCAGTACTAGTCATCTTGTTAAACTACACTTTGAGTTGAAGAGAAGAACCCATTTGGCAATGTTCATTGAAGACAGATAAACATCTATGCCCTTGATCGTGAAATTCTGTAAATAAATAATATTTCATAAACTAGAAGAGATAATTTCAAATATTAGGTACAAATGTATACCGCTAAATGAGCTGGAGGAAGAGAGAAAACAAATTGGTGGGATTTTGCATCACTTCTACAGAAAAACACATGAATGAATACAACCCCCTAACACTACTATACCTAAAGAGCTGATGTGTAACTAAGTTATTTGTCCAATTCATCTCAATATTAGATATACAGCAATATCTCTTTAAATTTGAGAATTTAGTAAAGTATTCATTTACCACATTGCGACAGGGAGCAAATACATCACTGTACAAAATGGAGCATTCTTTCTTGGCATAAGGAAATTTGTTCTGATGTGCCTCACAGGGTTTTATTCCTTCAATTGGATCTTCACACTTTGAGAAAATTTAAAGGAAAAAGGAAATTTTTTAAAGATTAATTTCTTATGCTGAAACCAGAGTAACCTACCTGACTCCATCCATGACAACATCTAACATATTCCATTCTTTTAGACAGGCTTTACCTATAGACCTGCCCTCATCCACAGTTACTCTGGGTTAATAGCATATATCATTTTTCAGAAGTGACTAAATATAATATTAAAATGATATTAGAGATAGAGCAGATATAAATAATTTTAGTTTTTCTTAAATGCAGCATTTGCATGACAAATTCTATGAGTATGAACCTCTTTCCCTTAGCTTTTACCTCTTTCATTTTTGTCAGTTGTCCATCTTCCGAGGAATTAATTGTACATACTCAAGTTTCTACAGAATCAGTTCCCATTTACTTGTTAATTTGGTCTCTGCCTCCTCTAATTCACCTACCTGAAACTCTTGTGAGAAAGGTCATCAATGACTTCTTCATTATAAAATATAAAGGCAACTTTTCAATCTGTATTCTACTTGATCTTTTGTTACCTTTGTTTCTGTTTAACACTTGGCCCCTCTTAAATGCTTCTCTTCATCTGGTTATGGTGACATTTTTCTGCTCTTTTACTACATTGGCTGCTATTCACAAACCTCCCTTTCCTTCCCCGTTAGCAAAATTTAATCCTCCAGCCTCTATTTTTCTCATTCTATACACATGTCCTGACTTCAGTAACCTGAATATTCTAGTAATGGCTAAGTTCCTATTTCCATCCTAGATCTCATTCCTGAATTTCAAAACTGGACATTTCCACCTAAATAATTGTCACTTCTCTCTCAACGCATCCTAAACTGACTTATCTTGATACCACTGCCCATCACCTCCACTGTGCCCTGCCTCATAGAGGAACAATAGCATTGAGGTTTCTAAGCCAGAAGCTAGGGGACTTTCTTGAGCCCTCCTAATCTATCTTTCCTAATACAGTCTTTCAATGAATGTTGTTGCTTTCATCTTTAAGGTTCTCAAATTTGTATACTTTTATAAATCACCACTGACACTTCTAGCTGGAATATAAGAGCTCCTGCTCTTTGTCTGTTGCAGATCTATGCTTTACATTCCAGGCATTCTCTATTTCAAACCCTACTACAGTCATATTGAACATGCTAAAATTTATTTTATGCACCGTATTCTCTAAAGCCATGCCGACACCTGCTAGAAGGCAGGTCCATCCTTTCCCTATTATCTTCTTTCTCATAAACTTCACTTTCCTAGTTTCTATAAATCTTAAAAGAATTCTTCTTCAGGGCACCTTCTTCTCCAAAAATTGTCCTTTGGGCCATATGACCTCCACTCTGCTTGCATATCTGCCAATGCACCAATCTCACTCTATTTTCATTGTTCATTTTTCTACCTTACCTACTAACCTAAACTCTAAATTCCTTAAGGGGAGACTATGTTTTATTCATATTCTGTTGCCTTTATATAACAGACAACATTGTGCTAAATCATACTTTGTGAATGAACTTAGAGTGGAGGGAGGAATGAGGAAAGAGTGATGAATAGATGGTAATCAGCAGGTAGATGAGTAAGATGTTCTGTGTGCTATTGCACAATAGGGTGACAATAGCTATCAACGTGCACTATATATATCTCAAAAATCTAGAAGAAAAGAATTTAAATTCCTTTGCCCAAAAGAAGTGATAAATGTTTGAGGACATAGACATGTTTAACCTTATTACATAATGAGTACATGTATTAAAACATCACATAGTAGGATCATATGGTATTAACAGATACAGTTTTTTGTATTTTTAGTATGTTTTAAAAGTGAATGTAGCCAGGTGTGGTGGCGCACACTTGTAATCCCAGTACCTAGGAGGCTGACACTGGAGGATCTGGGTTCACAGACAGCCTCAGCTACTTAGTGAGGCCCTCCGCAACTTAGTGAGACACGGTTTCAAAATAAAAAACAAAAAAGAATAATGATTTGACTTTTAGATCTGTCTGTTAAGTGTAAAAAAAATTCATGTTAGAGAATTTTTAATTATTTGCTTCAAATATTTCATTATTACTAAAAACTAGTTATTAATTTATTCATTTATAGAAAAGAGAATGTAAAATAATTTCTTCAAAAACTTCTACAGGCAAGAAGATATAATATGTCCATAATTATAAGGATTTTGTCTCTCTCAACATAGTAAACAGTTTAGGAATTTAAAAACACAAGCTTTATACACTTAAGCTCAGGCCATACTGAACTATATTACCTAGATTTTACTGAATGGGATAAATGTTTTGCCCTCTTCACTCTTTAAAAGAGATTTTGACATGTTAATTAAATGAGGAAAAGTAGTGAGTGAAGTAGCTAACCAAATGGTAACCAATCAGGAAATTGTGAGTTCAAACACTTTCATCAATGAAAAAGAAGAGACTGAGAGGATTACAAGAAAAGAATAGAACCAGTTTCCAATTTGAATCTATTTTCTGAGTTAGTTCAGCACTTTTCAAAGTGTGTTCCATAGCAGTATCTTCCATCCTCTACTTTATTGAGGATTTATAAATAAAAACATGGGTTCTGTGTCAGAAACTGAGAAATTCTTCAAACATCTCTTTCTTTGGTAGGTTTATAAAGCTTCAAGAACAAAAATGAAATCTAACAATTTATTCAACTGTTCTCAAAGGTAGTTGACCACAAATTCACTGCCACACACATATACTCACACATCTTTATTTTGCGTACTACTAATAAGAGTCTTGCTCTGGAAAACAAATGTTGAAAATCTCTGCTTTTATTCATTGCTTTTTTATTTATTTTATTTTATTTTATTTTATTTTTTACTTTTTGGCACTGGAGCTTGAACCCAGAGGTATTCTACCTTTGAGCTACACCCTGGCCCGATTTTATTTCTTACTTGGAAACAGGGTCTCATTAGGTCGATGAGTCTCACTACTTGCTGAGTCTGTCCTCAAACCTTCAATCCTCCTATCTCAGTCTCCCAAGTACTGGGATTATAGATGTGTGTCACCCCCTCCCTGGCTCTATTAATTACTTTGAGTTAGCAAAATTTACATCATCCATAAAAATGCATATACATTGATAAGGCATTTTGCAATGATATGGAAAACATGAGACAGAAGACGTGAGTTTGAATATCTCTTCTGCTACTTTCTGCTATAAACATGTATCTGACAGCTCATGAAACCTCCCCTCCCCACCTCAAGAATCCATTTCCTCATCCATCATGTGGAGACACCATCGTTCGCATCATAGGCTTTCTACAAGAATTACATTAGATGGTAGTAAATATGAAAATTCATCAACTATGAATTACTATAAAAACCTTATGTAAAAATATTAACCTAAATAAATTTTTACTAAAATAAAATGTTCTAGTTAAACTACTCAAATATTTTATTCAGTTCAAAAATGCCTGTATTTAACTCACCTGCCCCAGTGCCCAACTATCTCCAAATACCTGAGCATTTCTCACTTCCAAGTTATTAGATGTGGTCATATCATTTGAAGTACATTTGTCAAAGTTTCCACACAATCCTGATAGTTTGTTCTAAAATATAAGAAAATTATTACGAAATATTGTATATTTACTTTAACATTTAAAAACTCATTCATTAAAACATAAGGATTTAAAATATACATATGAGTTTCTGCAGCAATCATTTAAAAAATAAATGTTTTAGCTGGGCATACTGATGCACACCTGCAATTCTAGTACTTGGGCAGCTGAGACAGGAGGACTGCAGGTTCAAGACCAGCCTCAGCAACTTAGCAAGACTCTCAGCAACCTAGTGAGAATCTGTTTCAAAGCAAAAAATATAAAAGGGAAGCTGTGGGTATAGCTTTGAGGTAGAATGCCTCTGGGACCAATCCCTAGCAAAATAAATAAATAAATAAATAAATCTTTGAGAAAAATAGATTTTCATATTTATTTAATAATATTTGTAATTATTTTAAATTCTAAAAATGTCATGTAAGCCCCCAAAATCTTATCTATCTACACTTACTAACATCTTGGCATTAATATTATTAATAACATAAATAAATTTTTAAATATAATCATATATGCACACACATACATATATACACATACATGTATAATTTATGTACAAATATAATTTTTATGCTGAAAGGCCCATGTATAAGATTTTGTAACACTAAAAATGTTAAAACAATAAATACAACCTGGATTGCTATGGGTTGTAAATGGTTATTGCAGAGGCCATGTGGACTACTCATATCAACCATATCCACTGGATTTTCTCAAAACACTGTGTAAAACTTTTTGTCTTAGAGAAAGGAGGAGGACATACAGAAATTGGATGATCTTCCAAAATACAATGGAACTTCTCCTTAAAACCTTACATTTAAACCTGTTGAACTCTTTCTTCAGTACTGAGGAGTGGAATGTAGCCCTTCATTAACAGTGAAGTTGTCTGTCCATGTCTCCAGCAAGGCAGACAATAGCCCTAGGATTACAACTACAATGACCACTTATTACCATGGAGCTGTTATCCTCAGAAACCACATCTATCCAAAAGACAGCCACCACTTCCACCAATAGTTATACCAAAGCTGAGGTTAACCACACATTTGAAGACAAATATGTGATTATCTTGTTTCTAAAAAGTAAGGAAGGGAAGGTACATGATGAAGAATGCAGAGGACATTAGATAAGGAAGTATGGCAAAAACTGCAGATTATTTCAAATTCATCGAAGATGTGCAAGATTTGAGCAACCCTAGGAATAAGACCTTAGGGCTTTATCTCCCTTAAAACAGAAAGATAATGGCTTTACTATACAATGGTATCTTAAATTTATAGCATGTTAAATCTTTTTTTTTTTGTCTGCAATGTTCTTTTATCATTTAATTCTTCCCCAATCCCCGCCCCACTCCTCCTCTGCTCTCCTTCTCAAGTTCAGTTTAGTGACTGACTTTGATATGTTTGTGAAAGTACATCATGTGCATTAGAGTGCCCCCCCCCCCGTCACCTTGAGTTAAGTCAACTTCTTTGCTCATCTAAGTTTTCTCCTTCTTCATGTAGAGTCCCTCTTATGTCCCACTTTCTCCCTAGCTTCTGCATATTAGGAGAGCATACAATTTTTTACTTTTTGTGACTGACTAATCTCACTTAACATAATGTTTTCCAGTTCCATCTATTTCCCAGCAAATGATATGATTTTGTTCTTCATTATGACTGAGTAAACATTTCAAAATGTATCTCTCTTATCTTTTTTATGAGAATATATGAAGATATATTATTGCTATCCTGACTATTCTCTCTAATTTGACACAGGTTATATCAATGTATCTTGATTTCAGTTTCAAATAAACTCACTTTAAAATCAACTTTAAAATATGAATTTAAAATTTTTAATCAAACTTGAAACATTTTAAATAAAAATTATAGCAATATTTAATAAAAATATTTAATACAGATAATAGATAAAACAGCTTCACCAAAAATTATGAACACAGATTGGATCTTCAACCATGAATGGTTAAAGAAATTGTAGTACATCTGCACAAAAGAATACTACTCAGCCCTATAAAGGAAAGGAAGAAACTATTTAATTCACACAATATAAATAGTTCTTAAATTTATTTTGTCAAGTCAAAGAAGCCAGACCCCAAAGTCTACCTATTATATAATCCTGTTTATAATATATCTGGGAGAAGTAAACCTTTACTGATTGAAAATAGAAGAGTATTTTCCAGAGACCTGGGGATAAAGGTAAGTTTTGAAAATAAAGGGCAACATGAGCCAGGCACAGTCATGCATACTTGTTATCTCAGTACTTGGAAGGTTGAGACAGGAGGATAGTGAACTTCAACTACTTAGTGAGGACCTTGGCAACTTAGTGAGACACTATTTCAAAATAAAAAATAGGGGTGAGGGTCCCTAGTACTATAGAAAAGGGGGCGGGCAACATGAGTGAAATGGGGAGAGGGGTGATAGTTTTGTTCTATATAGAACTGTGGCAGTGGATCAAAACTTTATGCATTTGTCAAAATCCATGAAACTAGATTAGTTTAGAAATATTTCCTTATAATTTTACTATAAGTAAGCTTATAAAAAATAACCAGAATGTGGGCCAAAATATAGGAGATAAATTGTAACAAGTGAATCTAATAGCATTACGAAGGAATCACACAACCAAGCAGCCAAGTTCAAGGAAGAGGGAGTAAAGCAGCTGACCTATGCAACTTTGGAAAACAGATGTGGTAAGGTATGGTTAAAGTAAAAAAGAACTCTACACAAACATTGTGCTGCAGTTGGTAAAGTTCTTCTCAGGGGTATGATTAGAGTAATTTTGAAAATATAACCTAGTTCTTAAAGGAAAACATCAATCATTTTACTTCCAAACATCAAAAAGTAAATGTAATTTCATGCCTTGCCTCTCATTTAAAGGGAAGACTGACCTACCTTCCACTGTGGCCCAACTTTGATGTGAATGGTTGTCTTCTCATCCCAAAGAATGGTGATATCATCCTCTGGAAAGTATACGACTGTGTAGTACCCAGCCTTCCAAAGCTGGTATGTTGGTTTACTTTCTAGAAAAAAACCTGATCGTTTCTTCAAAAAAGAAAGAAAAAGAAGAAATAGTGAATATCATATTTTTAACCAAACTATACCAAATTAGACTGTCGATAACTCTCTGTGTACTAGTATTGTTGCTGGACCATATCTTTTTGAATTCTGTAAGAAATGATAAAACAAAAGCATAAAATAGGAAATACATAAAATTGATAATCTGACATAAACTAGTAGATGGGATCAACATGGACATAGGCAAAAGTAAAAGATATATCAATTATCAGGAATGGCCACAGAAGACATTCAGGGTTGGCCCTTCTAAATCAGAATTTCTACATTAATAAGTAAATATAATTGAGGACTAAAAATGTATGGTTTGCCTGTGAAAAATAAATTTGGCATCGTTCATGTTTCTGAGTAGTTAAGGGCAGCACATTGTTTCCCGATGTCTCAAATATGTATTAACAGTTGCACTGTATGATCAGGGAAAACTGGAAACTGCATGCTTTTAAAAAAATGTATGTTTTGAAAAGGCAGCATTACTTAATTGATAGAAGACACTTCCTTCACAATCCAGTGAAAACAAGACAGAGTTTGAAAACTGAAAAGAAAAGCATAACACACACACACACACATGTGCACATGTGTATATATATACATGTGTGTGCACGTGTATGTGTGTGTGTGTGTGTGTGAGAGAGAGAGAGAGAGGTGATAAATTATAATCAAAAGGATTAAGTAAAGTTTCTTGAAAAAGGTAGGACATGAACTGATCTTAAAAAGTCATGCATAGAAAGGAATAGAGAGATAGCAATGAGAATCAAGAAAAGATCACTACAAATGAAAGGAATAGTTTAAAGGTTTAGGGGCAAGAACAGCCAATAAAAGGACTAGAGCATAGATTAAACAGTGCAGCATAATCTGAGACTCTACGCAATCAGGTTACCCATAACAAAGCAACTATCACCTGTGCAAATGTAATCAATAAAGTCTTTTGAACAGGGAACTGTCAGACCATGTTTGTTTATGAAAGAAAATAATTTATATACCAGAACAGGTAAATGTAAGCAAAAAATAGAGATATACTACATTAGGCAATTAGTTTAGAGTAACGTTAGTATAAAATAAGAATGTGCAATG
The DNA here is from genome assembly GCA_004027655.1 of Graphiurus murinus. Taxonomy (NCBI): domain Eukaryota; kingdom Metazoa; phylum Chordata; class Mammalia; order Rodentia; family Gliridae; genus Graphiurus; species Graphiurus murinus. The sequence continues at coordinate 42,966 of PVLC010002176.1, read as the reverse complement.
TTTTTATAAACAGGAGCTATACTCTATTATTACATTGAAAGTGATCTTGAAATTACTTCACATAATATCTTCAGAAATACTTATAACTTATCACTTATTTTATTATGTCAAAATAAGTAGTTTATCCAGACAGAATAAAAATGGGAATGAGATATGAAATATTTTGTTTATTCTTCTCCCCAAAGTAATAACAAAAGCATAGTTTAAGAATGCTATACTATGGTGACTTTTAAATAAATATTTCAAAGGGCAAATGAAATAAAAATAGACATATACATAAGTTTTCAGTCTCCTACAGCAAAGTTATCCTTAATATAGGTATGCAGTACTACGCTGTGTAGAACATATATAGTGTATATAATCTGTATTCACATATAATCTATATATTGTTAACCGGCTCCACTTAATCTCATATCCTCCCACTCCCCAGTCTTCTACTCTCACTGACTAGGCTGGGGCCATGCTGTCCTTTCTGTGTCTCATGGGCATGACATTCCTCCTGGTAGGACCTCTTCTCCCAGACCTTGGCCTGATTTCCTCTTTCCCAACAACTGTGACCCATCTGTTCCCTCCTCAGGAGGCCTTGCCTCCTTCAATTGCCTTAGCAAAGCTCTCTCCCCAGATGGGCTGAAATGGTGAGCATTTGGACAGTTCATTGGTCAACACCCATGCTGAAAAGGGGGCCCCATACTTGGGGTTGAATGTTCTGTAGTTGCCATCTTGAAGTCCTAATAATTTTGAGTCAGACCGTGAACAGGTACTCCTACCGTGGAGCCTTGACTCACTTATCTTCTGCCTCCTGCTGTCCCCCACCTCCCAGGATTGGTTCTCAGCTAGGCACTACTTTCTCTGCCCTCTTTCAGGGACCACTGCTGCACTCCACCCACAACTATGGGGCCCAGGCCCTGGGCACTGTGAGGGTCTGCACCCAGCCTGGGAGTACCCAGGGCCCCAGTGAGCGCCATATTAAATGAAAAGCAGGAAAACACGATGCTGGGTAAGAGAAACCAGGAAACAAAGAAAAATGTTCTTTTCTGTCTTGAACAAGGGGTCTCACATTTTCATTTTTCACTAGGACCCATCCGTTTGTAATCTCCAAGTCATTCTTTGCCATAGAACCTATTTTTCATTAAGCTTTTCAGTGCCTTTATATTATCCAGTTTATCTGATTTTACTATCTTCCCCCTACAGTTGGTTTTAAGTCAGTTATCTTGATACACAAGCACATCTTTTCCATTTGTCTTTAGAGGGAAAATGCTTTATTTCATTAGGCAAAGCAGTTTATTATAAGAGCAATGATTTCTGTTCAAAAGGAGTTGTTATACTCCTCACTTTTCAGATTAGTAGATAATGCTTCTTTTTATAAGAGCGAAGTATTGTGAATTGTTGTCCAAAATAGAGACCTCCACTTCAGGTAAGCATTATAGCACTTTAAACAAACTCTAGTGATGTTATAAAGATAAGATAGAAATGTGTATAAGTAAAACATTTAAATTACAGTTTGAACAAATAAAAGATTTATGTCCCATATATTTGGTTTAATTATAATTGTAGAATTGTGCGTGTGTGTGTGTGGGGGGGGGGGGTTTTCCCCCCTTTCCCTAGATGAGCAGTCTATCTGCCCATAAAAAAAAAAAAAAAAAAAAAATGGTACTTATTTTCACTTTTGATGTTCAAATAAAAACAAATTAACAAGAGATTTATTAGGGTCAAACTATTTTCATGACTTTTCTTAATCTTGTTTTCTTTTTTTCAAGACCTATGTAAAGGAAATTTATCAACACCCACATACAGATGAAAATTGGAAGTTGAAAGTTATACAGATCTGCAATTACCACTTCAAAAATGTGTCATACTCTCTTCATAAAAGCATTTACCATTTTCTTCTTTTTTTTTTCCAATAAAACACTGTTGTTCATACGGAGAACTTTCACCTATAAATTAGTATCCAGCTGATGGCTATGCCAAGCTGCTATAATTCCTTAAAAAAGGTATCAACATGACCATAGAAGTTGTTTTTTCCCAAAGTTTGATTGCAGCCAAGTTGGCCTCAGCATTTCTGCCTGAGCTATAAGCTATGTTCTAGGGTCATGGTTCTCAAACTTTAATGTACAGAAGAACTTGGGTACCATTAGAAATACCAGATACATTTCAACCCAAGCCATCCCAAATATTGAGATAGGAAACAAAACTCAGCACTTATAAAAAAAATTCCAGATGATTTTAATGAAGAAGGTTTGCAGATCAGACTTAGGGAAATAGTTTTCTGAAGCTCCAGAAAAGAGCTCACTTTTTAAAGACCATTTGTCAAATCATGTACTTCCAAACTCTCCAAAAGTGCTTATCTGTAAAATGAAGTTCAAATGTCCTATGCCATTCAAGAGCTTCCATAGTCTGGACCCAGCCCCTCGTTGACTGCCCTTGCCCTCATGCCTCCTGCATTATAATTGATTGGAACCCTCCTTCCTGAAACCCCTTGCCACACTCTTCACACATTACCCCACATACTGTGTTTCAAATAAACTAAACCATTGCAGTTATTCAAGCATGCCATTTCATCTTCCAACTCTGCCTTTATGAATCTGATCATTTTTCAGTATTGTTATCCTACTGTTTCTTCATCCAACAAATACCTACTCATCCCTTAGTATTCAAATTGTTTCATCCAGAGCATGTCTCCTGAGCATTCAAAAATAAAAAAAGGTGAAGGAGAATAGGCCAACCATTTCTTCAAATCCATTATTTCATATTTTCATTTCAATATTCATATGAAATGAAGAAGTAAATTTTGAGATCATCCTATATTTATGGATGATAAAGCACCAGAATGACACAGTTAGCTCGTGATAGACAGGGCTAACAAGTCAGTACTGACTGACTCCAAAGTCTATGTTCTGAATAATTACCCCAAACATCCCAAGTTGCTTTATGTGGTCTTCTCAGGAGTTCCTCTATTTGCCTTTGTAGACTTCTGTCATAGCACATCCTCCTGCACATCTTTATTTACTTGAAGGTTTCCCTCACCTGAGTATAAGTTTCTTAAAGGCAAGCACAACAGTGTCTCTCCACTGTTACAGTCTCATTACCTAGCACAAGTTTAGATACGTATTAATAGACATTATGAATGTATGAGTAAATGAGTGAGTGAAATATATTCACTCCTTTAATCTGGGCAAGTTCCAAGGGTACAAGATGAGGGAGAGAAAGACACCATTTTTCACATAGGCCATAGACAATTGGGGAAGACAGAAAATCACACAAGTCATTTCACTGAAGTGTGACGCATAATCTATCGGGATGCTTGACAGCCTGGAAAGGAGCTTCCTGCAGGATCTAAAACATACTGTACAAGAATGAGTTAAATGAAAAGATTTAATCAGGTGGCATTTTATGAAAGACCAGAAGAGAGTAAAAAGCATGGAACTTATAAAAAGTTCCAATATGTGGAATGTGGATTTGAAGCAGAAAGACAAGGCAAGGAGGAAAGGAAGGCAACAACCAGATTGGTGAGGCCTGGTAAAGGCAGTGGGAAGACATCTGAAATTTTTGAAGCACTAGAGAGAGGATTTTACATTTACTTTTTAGAAAAAATGCCCTGACCGCAGTGTGTAGGGATGGATCATAGGGAGTAACTAAGACTGGACACCAGGAAACAGTGTGGAAGCCCTTGAAGGAATCTAGGAAATAGGTATCGATTGCTAGGGCCAGAAGAGTGACTAGGGGAAGGAAGAAAGGTGAAAAGAATTTGCAGAAGAAGTGGCATATAAAAGGAAGAGACAGCCGGGCGTGGTGGCACACGCTTGTAATCCCAGCATTCGGGAGGCTGAGACTGGAGGATCCAGGTTCGCAGCTAGCCTCAGCTACCTAGTGAGGCACTCCACAACTTAGTGAGACTCAGTTTCAAAATAAAGAATAAAAAAAATAGGGCTGGGGGTATAGCTCGGAGGTAGAATGCCCCTGAATTCAATCCCCAGTACCGCAAAAAAAAAAAAAAAAAAAAGAGGAAGAGACAAGTCATGTATGATTGACTGAAGTCACAGAGATTGACAAAGAAAATATATAGCTCTTATGACCACATACAGAAAGAAGCACCCTGAATCGTTTCTTATTGATTGTCAGCATCCTTAGGGCCAGTTTAAATATCCTAAAAGAAATAATTCACAAACCTGTTTGTAAGGAGTATCATTCAGGTAAATTTCAGTGTCTCCAACTGAAATCAAAACACTTTTAGAACAAACAATATCGTTGTCAAAGCATTTCTTGTTCTGAGCAATGATAGAGATATCTGAATCATCCGTACTCTGAAATATCAAAAGTATTTTATTAATATAAATGTATACAATATATATAATTTTTAGTTACTTTTAAAAAACATATTATAAAACACCAAGATTCATAATGTATTCCACTGAAATTGAAAAACAATTTCTTCTAAGATAAAAGTAATTTTTACTTTTATCTAATAATGTGAAAAGTTTTATGGAAAAGTAGTTCAATCTTTAAACACTTACCTCTAATATCTCTATTAAAATGTTGCTCTAGCAATTTTTTTCTATTTTATTACTATAGCTCAAATATATCAACCATTATCATTTTATTTATTAATAAATAACCACCAAGACAATAAGGCATTGAAGGGAATTTTAAAATAAATATTTGCTTTTTTTTTTTTTTTGCGGTACTGGGGATTGAACTCAGGGGTATTCTACCTCCGAGCTACACCCCCAGCCCTATTTTTTATTCTTTATTTTGAAACCGAGTCTCACTAAGTTGCGGAGTCCCTTACTACCTAGCTGAGGCTGGCCACGAACCTGGATCCTCTGGTCTCGGCCTCCCAAATGCTGGGATTACAAGCGTGCGCTACCACGCCTGGCTAAATATTTGTATTTTAGAAAACATATCTTTAGCCTTGTTTTAGGGAGTTCTGGCTGAATAAGTATTGGTTACAAATTGGAATTAAAGTAGATACAAAATTTTGATATATGTTAGTAAACAAAGTAATGCATATTATTTGAGGGATTTCTTTGAACTTTGTAAATAATATATCATTAAATTCTTATAGTAGGTTTTTTGTTTTATATTATTTGCATTTTATACATCAGGAAACTGAGGCTAAATGAGATTGATTAATTGTCCATGGTCATTTAGCTAAATAAGTGAAAAGACAGAATTCAAAACCCTGATATGTTTTGTTTTTATACCACTAGTGAAGAAATTAGGAAGGGTCTAGCAATGGTTGAGGAGAAAAGTAAACTTTAAACTTGCAAGTTCTTAGTTTCAAGAAACATTGATTGGCCTCATGTACTCTAAATCTAAGCTCTATTTAAGACCCCTTTCTTTATGCCACTCCCCACCCCATTCACTAAGAACATGTTCTTCAGCATCAAGGCTTCTAACTGTGGATCCTAGTTTCATAGATGGGCTTCTTAGGTTCAGCAGATCCCAGAAGTTTATTATAAAAATTGTCTGTTTCTGCATTTTTTTTCTTTTTAATTGACAAATTATAATTCTCTATACTTATGGGGTAAATATAATGTGATAATAAGTGTGTAATAATTAAACCAAGACAATTAACAGATCCATCACCTCATATACTTGTTATTTTCTAGGAAGAAAGTCCATGATTTTTGACAAATTTCCAAATGGGTCCTTATTCCCCTGAAAGTTAAAAGTCACTGCTCTGTGAGCCATTTCACTAACTTATGGAAGGCAAGAATTTCATCAAAAGGAATGGAAGAAATGTGACATTTCCATTTGGAACCAAAGTCCAATTTTCAAAAGCCCACACACATTTCCTGAAGCTTTTACATTGTGTTACAGATGGGTCAGTTTACTTTCATACTTAGAAAACATCATTAAATGTTTGGAAATGGGCCGGGCGTGGTGGCGCACGCTTGTAATCCCAGCATTCGGGAGGCTGAGACCGGAGGATCCGGGTTCGAGGCCAGCCTCAGCTACCTAGTGAGGCACTCTGCAACTTAGTGAGACCCGGTTTCAAAATAAAGAATAAAAAATAGGGCTGGGGGTGTAGCTCGGAGGTAGAATGCCCCTGAGTTCAATCCCCAGTACCGCAAAAAAAAAAAAAAAAAAAAAAAAAAAATGTTTGGAAATTATATGGGTCTGTATAAACTCTCTACCCTTGGGTTTTTACCTCACTAGCAGTATGAACACTAGATCAATATATTTCTTAGTTTGGCCAAATTCATTCTGACTTATTAATAATTACTACAGTACAGCACCTAGAGGAGAGCTTTTCAATGATTGGTGTTGATAGAGTAATTTATGTGCCTCTCTGTGATCCATTTTTCCTTGATACATGCTGAGAGTTTTTGCTTCTTTTTTAAATAATCCTTTTGCAAAGCATTGCCTAAATTTTGAAAAGCAGGATAATGAGGGTCATTAAGATGGTTACAGCATTGTACTAGTCAAAAAGAAGAAACAAATGCCATACATTTATGCTTTTATGAATGATTTTCAAGGAAGGAAAATTTATATAATTCAGGATTTTGCTTTGTTCTTACTCTCCAGAGGAGTTATTTAGATGAAGAGATCAGAAAGGCTGGCTGAAAGGCTTTCTGTTGTCATTACATTTCCATTACTATTAATTAAATTGCCTCAACATTAGCTTTATTCTTTATATTAAATCAGAAATCTCAAGAAATATCTACATTATATGGTCTACATTATATGGTCTGCTTTATAACATCATGTTATATTGACAGAAACCTGAAACAAAAGAAATGCCTGAGTCATGTTTCTAAATTTTCCATTTCTAATCTATTTCAAGTTAATATTAGGTTTGGAAATAATGCTGCAGAGTTGCTAGGCAACATATTAAGTCAGCATTACAACGCTAGAGGGAAAAGGTCAATATCAATGTGTTACATGGGCTCCTCAAAACACTCTATTCTCCTTATTCTGAAAACACCAATAGAGAATATTTCTCTGAGTCCAAAATTTGAGCTGTCAGCACCTCTCAACCTCTCAACGTACATTATTGAACTCACCATGTTAGTATTTGTACTCATCATAGCCCCCACCCCTTTTAAGGGTAGCTACCCACAGGAAATCCCTGTGCATACAGTCAACTAAAGATAAATAAATAAATAAAACAAAGTCTATGTGTTCTACATCTTATGAGATTCCAAGCAACTCAGAGTTTTCTGGAGGAGACAGATGTGGAAACATGGAATCTGAGAGACACAGTGTTTGAAGAAACATGAGAAAACAAGCCACTAGAGGAGACCAGAGTAGATCAGAGACAAAGGACCCAAATCAGTAGAATTACATCAGAGAAGACAAGACAAGAATGATTTCAAGGAAAAAGAAAGATGAAAATTTGAAAAGTTTAATTGGATTTTGTATTTACATGATTGTTGACTTTTATAGTCATGATTCTACATGAATTTTGACTAAGCAAAGAATTTTGTGATCCAGTGAAAAAGAACTTTCCCCAACCAACCTAAGATTCAAGTGAAGCAAGACCCACATCTGTTTTGCTCACTGCTTCTCAGGATAGGGCCCAACACATAGAAAGTACACAAGATATATCTACGTGAAAAAAATGACACAAGGTATAGAAATTTGAGAAAAATGAAATTAGAATATTTTTAGAGTTTTAAGGAGATCAGTAGCTATATAAAACATTACTTTAAGAGAATGATGAAAAACCTTCATTTAGAACAAATTATGGGACAAAACCCAGTTGTGACTGGGGTTTGTCAGAGATTAATGGAAGTAGCATTTGGCTCTGAGGGACCTAGAATAATATAATTCTCATCTTTGTAAAAGATATCCAGTGCCCTCTTTCTTGGAGTTTATGGCACAGGTTAAGATGCCATTTTTTATTATTATTCTTGTTGTTCTATTAGGATATTTTTAGAGGTTCATATTTTTTCTCTTAAATCATATCTTGCCTCAGGGGATAGAAATGTGACCCTTTTCCTAAATTTGTTTCACAGCACTTAAAAAATAATGTGCTACAATTCACAATAGCCAAATTATGGAACCAACCTAGATGTCTGTCAATAGACAAACACAGAAAATATGATACATATACACAATGGAATTTTACTTAGCCATAAAAGGGACAAAATTATGTCATTTGTAGGAAAATGAGAGAAGGTGAGAACATTATGCTAAGTGAGATCAGCCAGTTTCAAAAAGTCAAAGGTGGTGTATTTTCTCTCGTATGTGGAAGCTAAGAAGAAAATAAGAAAGAAAAGCGTCTTCAGATAAATGAAGAAAGACCAGTAGAATAGTGGGACAGGACTGAGAGAGAAAGAATGGAGGAGAAAAAGGTTTAAGGAAGGAAACATCAAATAATGTTATGATCATATATGAAGATATCATTTCCAATCTCACTAACATGTATAGGGAGGAAGGATGTGGGGAATGGGTTAGAATGCAGAAGGAATCACATCAAGTGATATGTGCATATACAAATGTATCATATTATGATGTATAATTACAATACATCAGTAAAATTATAAAAAGGAAAGACTAACTGAACTAAAACTCAAATTCTCAACCTAAAAATTAATAATGTGCTATAGTCTATGTGCTATTTATAGTAAAGAGCAAACTTCCCCCAAATAATAAAATAACAGAAAACCTGAATTGTTGAAGTTTAATAAGTATCTATTCAACAGAGTTTTGGTAAATACTTTGTACCAGAACTTAATTACATTTTAAAACCAAGAGATAAGAGCACAAATGAGATGATCCAGAGATAAGAGAAAGAGAACTTCAACATCTATTCAAAATGTGAGGTCAAATAATATTATGCTTTTAAAATAAAATGGAATTTTAATTTCTTAAGTTCAATTGGGAAGTAAAAGGGACATTTTTATGAATCAGATCACTAGGGCCCAAAGAAATAAAACGTTATTTTCACTTAAAGATGTTACAAATAACAAAGACAACCCATGGATTCTAAAATAAACACAAAAAGGAAAGAGACTTGGCTGACAAAAAGAAAGAACTAAATCTATTATTCAGAGGGAACTCTTGACATTAAAACAGCAGTGCATAAATGAATTGAGCTGACAGCCATCCCACCTTCTCAAAGGAAATACCAATTCCTCCAGAGGGAGGAAGGTGCTGTCATAGGAACTCTTGGCTGATGGAGTAAGCAAAAACAAAATGCTACCAAAGAAAAATTGAAGCAGAAAAAAAATTCAAGCAAGGAGAAGTTTAATCTGCCATAATCGTATTTCAAGACCATGAGAGTTGGTCACGTTGGTTAATTACTATTTTATCTTTGGTATGCAATAGTCATGTTTCATGACCAAATAAAATGGCTTTGGCTTATCATGTATGTTTTGGTCAATTTATTTTGAAAAATTTTGGGTGTCTGATTCTAGTTTTATTAACTTTAGCAAAATTTTCCATGGCAATATAATAAAATTTGCTAGCATAATTATAATTTATTATGAACAGTAAGTTTTTCCTTCAAGTTACCATACTAAATTCAGTAAAGGTTTAGTTCTGAAGTCTACTGTTTAGAAACAATGTTCCTTTTGAAAACAACATTACAGAAAAGCAATTTGCTTTGCTAGAAAAAAAAAAAGGCATGTACAATTCCAGAATTTGAATTTAGAGTTTAATTCTATTCATGTCTTATTCTTACTACATGAACAGATCTTTAACCAGATACTGAATTAGCAATCTAAATTTTATTGTTACACAAACATTAGAAGGATGTTTCCTGGGATCAGGCAATCTTACCAAAATTTCAAACTGAACAAGATGTATTCATTTTTTTTTAAATTTTTGTACTAGAGATTGAACCCAGAGGCATTCTACCTCTGAGCAACAACCCAAGCCATTTTTATATTTTTAGTTTGAAAAAGTGTCTCAGTAGGTTGTTAAGGATCTCACTAAGTTGCTGAGGCTGGCTTCAAACCTATGATCCTCCTGTCTCAGCCTCCCAAGTACTAGGATTACAGGTGTATGAAACCATACCTGACAAGATATATTCATTTTAACAGAAGGATATAGTGAAAAATTAAGGTGAATATAGAAAGTCAAGTTGTGAACACTAAATGCCAAACCATAATGGCTCTTGTCTGTGAAATGGATAGCACTTTATGTTAGTAAGTATTGGGCAATAAAATTGTTCAATAAATATTGCTATAATAATTCTGCATCAAACACAAGAATATACTTTCATCTTGACAGGAACCAGAGTTGAAACAAATACTCCACTTGAAGTATTTTCTATGTAGTGACTACTTGAAAATATAATGGTAAATACTATGCTTTCTCTACTACAAAAGGAAATAAAAGGTTAAGAAAAAGCCAGGTAGAGAATACTAGTAACTAGTTACTAAGTTCACCAAATATACAGCCTTCTGTAAAATGACTTTTTTTCGCACATTACAAAATGTTTGCAGAGAAGATAAAACATAAATAAGGTTTTAAGTGGTTTTGGTAGACAGTTGTGTGTTTCCTGTATACACAATGAAAATAGAGTTTGGTTAAATTTTTGTCTTAGTACTTGAAATGATACCATAAAAATATCTTTAACAGTAACGATATATACAATGGGACATGTCATATTTGACATAATATTGTCAAAGGAAAATTCTTTTTTTCTGAATGTGACTTAAAATTCACTTCAAAAGACATAGATTTCAAAAATAACTGAAATGAAAGGTTTTTTGTTTCTCTCTCTCTCTCTCTCTCTCTCTCTCTCTCTCTCTCTCTCTCTCACACACACACACACACACACACACACACACACACATCCTTTCCAGTCTCACTATTCACAGTATGATTCAGAGACATAGAGCATCAACTCTATCTAGCAATTTGCTAAAAAGGAAGATTCCCAGACCCTATGGAAACAGAATCCATATTTTAACAATATCCCCAGGTCATATGCTGGCAAACTAAAGTTTAAGAAGCATTGCTCTATACCCTTCATGTGAAAAATATGTGTTTGTATTTACCACACACATTATATTACTACAACTAAAAAAAATTAAGTCTAAGTTGTGGCCTCTCCCCTCTAATGGAGACAGTTGGAGAAACCAAGTAATTTTTTATCTTTATACTTTAGCCATAACTGTGCTCATCTCTATGAACAGCCCAAAAGAAGTAAAATGTATCAGGCTTACATAAAATGATATACAATCTAGTTGAGAGTGTATAGAATAATCAGAATATAATCAGCTGTTCCATTTTTACATAAGGACTATTAAAAATACTTGGATATAAGGACAAGACAGATCAATGTGCGCTGAAAACATCTCTTGGAGGGAACAGAGGAAATCATATACAGAGAATAACCTGAGAAAAGATGGAACTATTCTGAAATCTGAACCCAGGGGCACTCTACCATGGACCTACACCCTTGACTCTTTTTATTTTTTTATTTTGAGATACAGTCTCACTCAGTTGCCCAGACTGGCCTCTAACTTGTGGTCCTTCTTTCTCAGCTTCCCAGGTAACTGAGACTATAGACATGAGTCACTGCAATCTGCTGTCACTGTGGTTCTCAATAGGCAATGACATCATGACAGTATACCTCTTAGAAAGATTGACAGAACAAAAAGATACATTATTGTAGGGACAAACTTGTTCAAAAAAGACAGCCTAGAAGTGGAGGGTCAGAGCTCTGTGATGTCCATTTGGAACACATCAACCTGTAGGTATGGCTAAGATTATAGGAGTGGATGAACACACCCAACATTAAGAAGAAAGGGTGGAGCCAAGATCAGACATCCAGTTCAGTCAACATTCAAGGAACCTCAGCTGTTCCCAGCAGGGCGTTCTTCCCTGTGAAATAGTGATGGCGAAGAGTTGGTCTTTCCCCTGGGGAGTCAGCTCTACCATCTAGAGCTGGGAAAATATAAGAAGAGGAGGTGATAAAAAGCAAAGAGGAAACTGAAGAAGATATTGAAGGACTCAAAAGCATAAATCCAGAAAGGTAAAAGTAGAAGTAACTTAAGGGAGTGGCAGAGACACCTAAAGATCAAGGGAAGTGAGAAATTGGTACAAAATCAACCTGAAACATTTTGAGAATGAAATATATCAGTGTATGTGTTCAAATCCCTAAATAGGTCAGTACTTTTTCAAGCTTTTCAATTTATAATCTAAAACTTCAGGGGATGAGAAAATTCTGATGTAAAACTACTTGCTAAAACAAGGCTTATTTGGAGACAACAAATAAATATGTTCATAGAATATATATTCATTACCGTGCCTTCCTTAGGCTTCAAAAATAATCAAAACAAGCTGGGCGTGGTGGCGCACGCTTGTAATCCCAGCATTCGGGAGGCTGAGACCGGAGGATCCGGGTTCGCGGCCAGCCTCAGCTACCTAGTGAGGCACTCTGCAACTTAGTGAGACTCGGTTTCAAAATAAAGAATAAAAAATGGGGCTGGGGGTATAGCTCGGAGGTAGAATGCCCCTGAGTTCAATCCCCAGTACCGCCAA
>PVLC010002176.1:7532-30422 GCA_004027655.1 Graphiurus murinus | reverse complement strand
AAAAAAAAAAAAAAAAAATCAAAACAACATATATACACAAAAAGCCCATAGGAAACTACTTGCCATCCTCTAGATCTAGTACAAAATGTAAATAATAATCTACTTTCTTGACAGAAGCTAAAAGAACAGGATCACACACAAACCTCTAATAAAGTAAAAGCCATATTCAGAAAGTAAAATGTATTAGTCACATGTCCATTTGCTGGAGGAAAAAAATGTTATTTTGTTTACCTTTGTGTGACTTCTTTCTAAAACTTACAGTTTTTGGTTAGAATTTTAATTCTGGGATCAATAATGTCTAAATAAAACTTAAATGTAAAGGTAATCCAAATGCATTACAAATATGGAACCTTTAGGGATTTTATAAGTTCTCTACGGCCTGGAATTTACCAAACATATAATCAAAATAGCATTTCTAGAATAAAGAATAATTTCCATTTTTCTAGTAATAAAAATACATAATCCAATGTATTGTTTAACATATAGTATTTATATTCATTATTATTATTATTCTATTATTCAAGCCAAGCTAATAATAATAAAAATGGTTGACTCTATTGAGCAATCACTATATATCAGGAACTATCTAAGCATTTTGCAAATTTTTTCTCATTTAATCCTCAAACTACCTATGAAGAAGGTACATTTACTATCTTTATTTTATAGAGGAGGAAATAGAGGTACATAAAGTTAAAAAACTAGCTCATATCTTACAAATATTTAAGAATGAGTTAAAGAAATTAGTTTAAAATTACTATGACAATTCACAATAGCCAAACTATGGAAGCAGCCAAGATGTCCAACCACAGATGAATGGATTACAAAACTATGGGATATGTACACAATGGAATTTTACTCAGCCATAAAGAAGAATAAAATCATGTTCTTTGCAGGGAAATGGATGCAACTGGAAAACATTATGTTAAGTGAGATTAGTCAGTCACAAAGAGTGAAGAAACATATGTTCTACCTAATATGTGGATGCTAGGGAGAAGATGGGGCATAGGAGGGTCTCCAGATGAAAAGGAGAGATCCTCGATAAGCAAAGAAGTTGTTTTAATTGTAGTGGATGCATGGGGCAGAGGGACACCCTAAAGCACATGATGTACTTACACAATCATATCAAGGTCACTCACTGAAGTGAACTTGAGGGGGAGGGAGGGGGAGGGAACGGGGTGGGAATTGGGGAAGGGGTCAAATGAGAATTGTGTGCAAATATGTTGTTAACAACTAGTACTTAACAAAGATGTATGCTATATTGCACGAATTACTACAATAAAAATTATAATTAAAAAAATTGCTATGACATTTATAGGTTATATTAATGATATATGAATTTGATATGTCACAGAGTAGCTTGGCTTTTATATTGTCCACCTCTTTCTTCTAATGTTTGGTGTGTTCATCTGCTCCTGCAGTCTTAGCCATACCTACAGGCTGATGCATTCCAAATCAACATGTTGTAACTCTGACTCTCAACTTCTAGGCTGTCTTTCTCATTCACATTTGTCCCTTGCTTTTTTACAATGTTTTTATTCAAGTTTAAATAAAAATGAGTAACGACCTTTATCAAAAACACCTGGCAATCACTGATGTAGTCATATTCCAGTCCATCAAAAGAATGGTAGTGCCGGTCCCCGTAGATTGTACACACAGCTGGACATGGGTAGTATGTGCAATTGAACATTCCTCGTCGACAAACGCTATTAAAACAGAACACAAGTTACCTTGCTCAGAAACTTGGCTCCAATTAGTGTTTTTCAAGTGGTATAAAAATGGGATGATTGATATTCAAGAGCATTCACTGAGCCAAAAACCCTTAGAAATATTGCCAATTCACTCTAATAATACCTACTACATTGAAAAATTAGGCACATATTTAACCACCTCATTTAACTATATAGTCAGACAGTAAAATCAAGACTAGAAATTGTGCCTGGGTTGCATACAAATTAGATAATGGACTGAAAATTGAACATAGGGTTTTGAACATATGTCTGCTAGCAATCAAAATAATAAAATGCCATCTCCCACAGTTAAGTCAATTTAATATCTTGAGTTTAGAATCTTTGTATTTACAGAAAATTATATTTCAAGTTTTGTTTTATGGTATTGGTTTCACTTGTTTCCAAACAGAAAAGCTTCCATTAAATATGATCTTTTGTTTAAAGATGTACACTTTTATTTGCTTGAGATGATTTTTCCTATTAAATTTTCAAATTGTCATATTTCACACTTTCCTTCTAAGTTGAATAAGTATGCATAAAAACAATGGTATGGTTCCCCTGTAGATAGTATCTCTCCACCAACTCCTTGATTTGTTTTTTGCTGGTCAATCATAACAAGTAAATTCAATAAGATAACTGAATATAATACAATTGCTTAGGAAACTTTTTGTGAGATAAGTGGATCTCATTACCAGGTATAACAAGGTGTAGCAATCACTTCTCCTGAGAGATACTCCCAGTCTTTCCAGATACATGGACAGCTTTCAGGAACATAGCACTTCCCTTTATGCTCTGCCATTCTTCCAAATAAAGAAGTCAAATTAGTATAAACTGCAAATTCAGTCCTTTAACAAATAAATAATCTCATCTTCTTTATTTACTACAGCCATCTAGGGTATATTCTATCTGATCAGTTGGGAATTGAATATAGTCTTTGTCCCTTTTTTTTTTTTTTGTATACAGTTCCTTGAATATCACAGCATAAAGTAAATGCCAGGCAAATTATTAGATGTGATATATTGAACTTTTTGTTATTTACATAGTACAATAAAAAAGAGATAGAAGGCTAAATTTTAATAAAGTGAGTTATTCTGGGGAAAAAAAACAGAAAGTAAGATCCCTGTCTTTGCTATTTGCTACTTAGGAGAGTCTGTGAGATCTAACGGTTTTTTGATAAAATAGTAAATTATGAAATGGATAACATTTTCTATTACAGGATAAAGAGAGTAATCAAAAGCTTCCTCCTGAGTGCTTAGAGTTAAAGTCATGAGTGTTTTGTTTCAGTTTGCTTTCACTTTAATAACCCATCATATCAAGTATTCTTTTTTATTAGCATACTATTTTTTTAATGCTAGCTTACTTTGAAATATTAACTCCTTAAAATATTACCCTATGGAACAGTATCTAAAGATATCTGTGAATATAAAATTAGAAAATATACAAATTTTATTTTAATATAATTATAAATACTCATATAAAATTAAATTAATGTCAGAATAATTTGGTATGCTATGCCTTCTGGACACATCATTCTTCTTTCTAGAAAACTTTTTTGGTGCATCATTTAAGTCTTAATTTACTGCAGTCTTCTCAGTGCTATCTTTAATGTCCCCAATTCCCTTGCATGCTCCCTATACTTAGCAATTTGCACAAATCTTTATAGGAGGATTCATCATAATGAACTAAGTACTTGATTAACTGTCTTATAGTGGTAATATATACATCAATAACAAAAACAAGTATTTTTACTTCACTATGACTCAAATACTATGCAACCCACTTTAAATATGTCACTAACTCATTGTATCCTGGTGACAATGCCTTGAGGCAGATTCTGTTAGGATCCTATATCTGTTTTTTAGTACTTCCTCTTCATCACTGTAGCTTAGCACAGTGTGCCAAGCGTTAGATGTCTCCTAAACTTTGTGTCACCTAAATGAAGCACAATTCCTAGATACCTAGTCAAAGTCATGGTTTTAGCGGTGGTCATGGTGATGACTAATAAAGTTTTATAAGTAATCAAGAACTGGAAGAAGGAAGTGGGGAGCCATAAACCACTCTGTTTTACATAGGTTTGAGCAGGGAAGTATAAAATAAATATTTATGGAACACCTACAATATAACTGGTGTGCTGCATATGCTCAACCATCCATGAAGTAAATATCATGCTGCCCCTTTTAAAAAGAGGCACTTGATAGTCCAAGTGGTAAGTAACTTGCCCTGAGTTTCTTTAGCCAATGAGGAGGACCTATATTTGAAACCATTTTTATCAGATTCTTTTGTTTTGTTTTTGATACTGGGGATTGAGGGGCATTCTACCTCTGAGTTAACATGCCCAGACCTTTTTGTTTTTCTTTGTTATGAAACAGGGTCTCACCAGGTTCTGCAAGCCTCACTAAGTTGCTGAGGTTGGTCTCGAACCTGTGATTCTCCTGTCTCAGCCTCCCAATTACTGGGATTACAGGCACACACCACCATGTCTGGCCTATTGGACTCTTTCCATTCTACTACTCCTCATTTATTCAGTCCACAGTAATTTATAAACTTGAGTTATGTGGTCCTTTTATAGACAATGAATTGCTGACACTACCAGGAGCCCCATGAAAACAAGGGATGCTAAGCTATTGTCAGATAAGGTCACATGGAAGACAAAGCAAGTCACATTACCATAAATGACTTCATTCTAGAAGGTCCTATTAACAAAATTATTAACAAACCAATCAGAAGCCTATAGGTTAATTCCAACTATACTTATTTCAACACAATCAGAGAAGACAGAAGAATTAAGTTTTTGTACTGAGAGTCAACAAGTAAATAAATCAAAGTCAAAGGTAATAGTAAATAGATGTTTTTAAAAGTAATAATAGCATCAACAGTCATAGTGGCATACTCCTATAATCCTAGTACTTGGGAGACTGGGGCAGGAGGATCAGAGGTTCGAGAACAGTCAGCAACTTAGTGAGACCCTCAGAAATTCAGTGAGCCCCTCTTTCAAAACAAAAAATTAAAAGGTCTGGGAGGTATCTTGGAGGCAGAATCCCCATGGGTTCAATTCCCAGTACCATCACCAAAAAAAAAAAAAAAAAAAAAAAAAAAAAAAAAAAAAAAAAAAAAAAAAAAAAAAAAAAAAAAAGGAATAGCATCAACATTTTATTTTTTAAAAAATAATATGGCTTTAATCATGTATCCCTATGAATCATAATAAAATAAAATCAAGCAATATTGTAGATTTTAAAGGTTTTAATCTGCTTACCATAATTTCTTTGCCCTTTTTATTAAAATATCTTCCTTGCTCATCTGCCCTCTGATCTAATTTCTACCTATCTTTATTTTCCCATGGGTGGGCACTTATTCTTTTGAGACAATTCTTTGCTCTGCCTCCTCTGCCTTTCCTTTGTAAAGAGACTAATACCAGTCCCCAGTTACTTGGCTCTCCAACCTATTCCAGGTGAGGACCATTTAGACAAATGTGATTCTCATGGGAACCAACTCACAAGACCTCTCTGTTCTTCGCTCATGGTTTCTATGAAGTGATCCCAGGAATCTCTTTGTGTGAACACATCCATTGAGGAAGAAAGGACGACCTGTTTGCCTGAGATGGCCCTCTCTCTGTGCGCTGCCTCTATTCATTCTATACAAACGAGAGCCAGGAGGACAGATTATATGTGTGTGCCTGCGAGGAAGCTAATAGCCACTGGGTTCTGTTCATCTTTCATGTGTACCAGACATTTCTGCAACTGAAGGAAATTCATGAAGATAAGGGTAGGCAGGCTGTCATAAAATAATGACTGTATATTTGAGTACCCCATCCCACATACACAACATCTCACAAAGCCTAAGTAGGCCTTAAAAGAAATTTGTAGGAAATCACTGGGCTAACTGGGATTTGAGCTGTAGTGTGCCTGAAGCCAGAGCTCCCACTCTTACCACTTTCCTTTGTAGCCTCATAAACTGTTTTCTGTGACATCTATAAGAGGAAGCAATTAGCATCACTGCTGTTTTCATTGGTAGTATTAGAACTTAGTACCAATTTAATTTTAACAAGTGATTGCAGCAACCAAATATACAGAAGATACACACTTGAAGTGTATTTCGAATGAGGAGTGAATAATAGCATAGCTTCTCCAAAATTGCAGTTGAATCAGTGGAGAAATTCCAATTTCATCCTGAAATAAATTATCTCCTAAGTTCTGTGTATTACTTAGCAATATTGCACAATGTTATATGAACCTAGCAAAATAATTAAAATAATCTTCTAGCTACCAACCCAAAGTCAGCCACCAGTTTAAAAAAAAACAATTTTGGCTTATATCCTCAAATAATGTTTTCTTTTTTTTTAAAAGATCTTGTGCTAAAGTGATCCTGAATGGTCTATGTTATCAGAAAGAAGAGACTTACCCCGGAGCACAAACACAGCCACTTATGCAGGGTGAGGATGGGGCACAAGTGAAGTTCATGGCCAGGTTTGCACACGTCATCTCACAATTTACACCACCAGTTGGTAATTCAGGGTCAGGAAACCTGCAGTCGAAATATTCCTTTCCTTCCGGGCAGACATGAACTTCAGAGATAAAGCACAGAGGAAATGCCCTCAATTTCACATTTGCTGATCAACAGTAGAATTCCCCAATTTCTGACCTACTTGGTGGGTTATAAGAGGTCTCTGGATAATACCTCTAAACCCCTCAGGTCACCTGATGTGGTCCTGGGGCAGGAAGCATCTAGGCCGCTGATTCTGACTGATCAGCCAAGGCAGCCTTACCTGCTCACCCCAAACTGTCCTACAAATATGCTAATTCTCAGTGTGGAAAATGTTCAGAAACACTGGAGCACTTTGGGGAAACACTCCCACGGAGATATCCAGGCAACGGCAAGGAGGGCTGTGATGGCCTGATGATTTCTACCAGATTTCAGGCAGCATTAGAGCCCAATTCTCCCAAGGAAAACAGTGATCTGGAACTCACCAGCAGAGGGCGTTGCTGACTCATCACATTGCACGGTGCCATTTGAACATTGGCTAGAAGTAAAGAAATAGTTAATTTATGAATCCAGACCTCAGATTTTTGTTTAGGGTTTTTTTTTTTTCCTGTGTATTTGAACAATAATCTAATGTGAAAGAATTAGGTACAAATACAGATGTTATTTCACACACATCTTTTATAAATAAGTTATTGCCTTAGGTCCCACTTGAAAACAGCTATCAGAGTTTAATGTATTTTGACCCAACAGCTATACACATGGGACGCTGTGAGAGGCATGGGAACACAGAGACCCAGACGAACAGTCTTGACACAAGTGCTTATATTCTGCTAGGAGAGGAAGACAAACAATTAATAGTGCAGTACAACACATGCAACATGGAAATATATTTAAGCGAGGGAGTCACACAAAGTTAAAAAAAATTTTTTTAATCTGTTGGCAATGATATCAGGGCAGTAAAGTTAGTAAAACCTGAAAAATTTTGAAGAATGGTTGGAGATGATGAAATGGATAAGGTAGGAAGGCTCCCACCCTCGGTGGAAACATGTAAACCATGAAGAGGTAAAGTGTCCTACGTGTCGAAGTACCATAAGATGAGGATGGCAAAAGAGGCAGATTTTGTCCCTCAGTTCAGCCACGGAAGACCTTACACAGAGGAATGAGATGGTTGGTTTGATTTTTAGGAGAGTCATCCTGGCAGCAGCATTGAAGATAGAGTGAGTGGAGTCACATCCTTCTCACAAACTAGGTTCTCAAGTCAGGGATAAGGCAAAAACATACAGGCAAATTAACCTTGAAAATCCCTTAAGAAGGTGGCATAGCCAGATCTGCTGTGGTTTGATTAGGGTTTCCCCACTGAAACCGTCGCTGAGGCTCAGTCCCCAGTGTTGGGGTGTAGGGAGGTAGGCCTTGAAGAGACAGGGCCTAATGGCAGGCAAGTGCTTCTTCCATCAGAGGGACACCACGCTGGGTGAAGGGACTGCCGCTTTTCACCTGGGGAGTGAGTTCCTACTCTCTCAGGACTGTATTGTTGACCACAGAGTGGGTTGTTATGAGTAAGTTTGACTTCTCAGCTTGCTCCAGCTTCCTATCTCACCATGTAGCCACCCTCCCTGATCTTCTCTTTCTTTCTCCTCTTATCCCCCCACCCAACTCTCCCTTTATGTGATGCTATCTGCCATGAGGCCCTCACCAGAAGACCTGGTGGGCACCATGATTTAAGCCTCCAAAACTGTGAATTAAATAAGTCTTTTTTTTTTTCTTATGAGGTTCTCAGCCTTAGACATTTTGTTATAGCAACACAAAACAAAACAAAACAAAAAACAATTCAGAGCCGGGCGTGGTGGCGCACGCTTGTAATCCCAGCATTCGGGAGGCTGAGACCGGAGGATCCGGGTTCGCAGCCAGTCTCAGCTACCTAGTGAGGCACTCCGCAACTTAGTGAGACTCGGTTTCAAAATAAAGAATAAAAAATAGGGCTGAGGGTATAGCTCGGAGGTAGAATGCCCCTGAGTTCAATCCCCAGTACCGCAAAAAAAAAAAAAAAAAAAAAAAAAAAAAACAATTCAGAAATGCCTAGAGAGGCGAGGATGAGAGACATTGCTAACGCAGTGGGGCAGGAAGAAAAGAATGGATTTCAACTACATGTAGAAAGTAAAATCTAAAGTCCTTGGGGATTTGTTGGCTAGGTTTATTGAGCAGTAAAAAGAAGTGAAAAATTACTCCCAGATTTCTGCTTTGAGAAACTATGTTGATAGTAGCACATTCTACCAGAGAAAGATCCAACAGTTTGGGGCAGGGAGAAGGTGATAATAACAAAAGTAAGTTGAGTAGAAATTATATTTTGCTAGGAATACAAAATAGCTGTCAAGCAAAGACTGTAGGATAGCAAGCACTGCAGAACTAGAATGCCTGGGACTAAATCCCAGCTTCATTATCACATTGCCTGGTCACTCGGGCCTCATTTTTCTCACATGTAAATTGGGATGAAGCAACAGTACTTGTCTCTTAGGGTTATAGTGATGAGTGTTTTAATAATAAATTTAAAACAGGATGGTGTCAGGACAACAGAAGGTACACAGTAATGGCCGGATATCATTGTTGTTACTGCTATTATCTCCATTCTATTATCATCTGCAGGCACCTGTGGTGCAACTACAAGAGAGCAGATAGAAGTTTCATAGAGATGAATGTTCACTGCTGCAGCGATCTGCCTGCAGTTTTAATAGGCAGGCTATGACTGGAATGTAACAGGCTAGTCACAACTGGATAACACTTACCTAAGTGTTATCATACTAGGCTTGATGCCCTCAAGAAGGAGGTACACTTAGTCCTGTGTGTGACACTATTCAAACCTACTTTAGAATTGCTTTTTTTTAACCAGTATATGAACCATGAAAATAAAAATCCTCAGCAACATATATTATTTTGAACACGCATCTCATCCCTAATTTCTTTCAAAGAAGCAAAATTAATGAAAGGATTTTTGTTTCCCTGTGACACTTAAATTCAGTACTCTTTTCTGCTGTTATCAATATAAGATTCAGGCATTCCAAAGTCCATAGATGCATGTATACAATATATCTAGTGAAACTTACCATAAGCCTGAAGGCGTAGGGATGAGCTCCCCAGGCTGATAAACACTGCCTCTATAATGACACCGGCAGTGATATCTATCATGGGGGGAAAAAGATTTAAGTAAATAAAATAGTACATAAATTCTTGCAAAAGCCACTAAAATTCAAGCAGTCACCGTGCTCTCTGTTTTGGTCACCATATGGCACATGCTAAAGTTGTCATTATTCAATGGACTGCAAGTAGTCCTGTTATATAAATGGCAAAAACTTTCTTGTATAGCTTCTCATTTTGTTTTCTGAAAAACTGCTTAGTCATAAGTAAAGTCACTGACTACACTTCAGAGAAACACTACTGATATATCACTTAGCCCTAAGTATAGAAAAAAAAAGTCTTGACCTCATGTAAGAATGGAAAAATTTCTAAATGCTCACAGACATTACAATCCTGCTACTAAAGTTTGTCACATGACAGTGAAACATAAGCCCTGTTACTGATTTGGACATGGTAAAAACAAGTAGGAATAAACCTTAGGATTAACCATCAGATTCCTTAGCTCTTTCTGTGGCTATTTGTGAATATACACAGCATTAAGAGGAAAAAATTAGAAAAGATATTTAAAAATGTTTAAAAAACAAGCATGAAAGACCATTTGACCTATAAGAAGAAAAACATAAAAACTGGATGCTGTCCATCCATTTCTGAGACTTACATGGGCACACAGAAATTAAGCGTATCTTCATAGAATTTGCCCTCAGGACAGTTACAACCTTCAGCACAGTCATCATTGCATTGCTCAGGTGAAGAGAGAGAAGTGCAGGAACGGCGGCAAAATGAGGAACAGTGATGGTACAACATGCCCTTCTGGCACACCACGGCTGAAGACAAAAGAGAGTCTCTTGAGAAGGATTCCACAGGGCACAGAAGCATTACAGACTTACTTTGTCCATAGTAGACAAAAATCATGCAGCAGAGCTACCTTATATCACTAATTAAATATTGTAACAGAATTCTACATCAGTAAATTAAAAAATGCTAGCTTCAAGTAGAAATATAACAGAATAAAATTTCTATTTTGAAATATTGTTACGTATGACATTTCATAACATTTGTAATTTTAATACATAAGATTTTTTATTTGTATGAATTAACTTTGTGTTCTTGCAATTTAAATCTATGTACTGCCATACTCTTATCTTCTTTGTAGCATTCATTAAACCTAGGTAAACTTTTAGTCTTATACAAATAAAACAAAATTTGACTTTATTTATTTATTTATTTATTTTTATTTTATTTTATTTTTTTTTTGCGGTACTGGGGATTGAACTCAGGGGCATTCTACCTCCAAGCTATACCCCCAGCCCTATTTTTTATTCTTTATTTTGAAACCGAGTCTCACTAAGTTGTGGAGTGCCTCATTAGGTAGCTGAGGCTGGCCACGAACCCGGATCCTCGGGTCTCAGCCTCCCGAATGCTGGGATTACAAGCGTGCGCCACCACGCCCGGCCAAAATTTGACTTTATTGATACACCCTTATAGTTTTTTTTTTTCTTCTTAATCATGTCTATACATTTTTCTGAACCTTTTCAATTTCTCTTTAGATCATAATGGCTAATTATGGTAGAGAAACTGAAATAATCTAAACACACTTGTACAAACACCTAAAATGCTGAATAAAGCATAACTAAAATTATTTTAAATATATAATTAATCTTCTGAGAACAAAATGGAGGAGATCCTCAGATGAGAGAAGTGAAGGAGGCAAGGGTTGATCCTAGTAGTCTTTGGCCATGGTTTAATCCATGTGAGAATGGAAAAAAAAAAATGCCCTTTTACTAAGTGAGGAATTTGGAGACCTTTAACTCAGATGCTCAAAGAAGAGCATGTAACACCATTGGCTGAAAGGAAGGACTAAAGCAGAAGCCAGAAAACCTTTTCAGTAAGGAGCCAAAATGATAAATATTTTCAGCTTTGAAGACCACAGTCTCTACAACTACTCATGTTTGTACCACAAGCATTCAGAGTCAACATGTAAACACATGAGCATGACCATTTTCCAATAAACTTCATCTATAAAAGCACAGGAAGTCCGAAGGTTGTAACATGCTATCTCCTGGACTAGATGACACCTGCTGATAGTACACAAAGAAGCCAGGAAAGCTTCTCTGATTGCAGTCTGTGATAAAAATAAAGTTACTTTGAATAAATCATAATCCTAGACTAACATTTTGGAGAGATTTGGTATATAAATTTACATAACTTTTATATTTATATTACACTTACCTTGGAAATTCAAAGCTGAGCAATGACCATCAATACTAGCTAGTGAAACCCCAGGGGTAAATTGAAAAAGCTTTGTGGAACTACTGAGAATGGAGAGGTAGACACAGTGGTGCCCCCAAAACCTGAATCACAAAAGATTCTAATGGGGAATCCTGATAAAGATTAGCTGACAAAAACATTATAGGACATACAAGGAAACCACCTACCATAAATGAGATCAACAGACACCATAACTGAGAATTAGAACTCCAAGAACTTGAAATAATAATTGCCAAGTACATAATACACCTTTTAAACTATACATCAACCATGTCGTCCCTTATCACATAATGCTATGACATTTCTAAAATAAGAACTTTTCAAATTATTTCTGATGCACATGTCAAAACATATAATTATCCTCTGGTTTTGCTTTAGCAAATATCATCAGAAGTTATTGGTCTTATCCAACACATCTCCAAATTGAGGAAACTGAGTTTTTCATGTTTGTACACTGTAAGAATATTTCAAATAATTCGAAATGCAATATTGACTTTGGATTTAAAAAATAAAAAGTAGTAATTCCAAGCACAAAAATCTCCAGGGGGTTATTTGTTTGTATTTATGGGTACCATCATACTCACCACAGAATGAGATCTGAGCTCTGAAATCTATGGGAACTCCACGCTGACCACAGAGGTAGGCATAGTGAGCGAGAGCATTGCACAGGCAGCTGCTTCCACACTTGCAGGCATCATGGCGACACAACTGATAGTAGAGTCCAGGGCTAATGTAGACGTGGCAAGGAGCAAAAAGTTCCTGGTGGATGACATCACAGTGTGCTGCATACCCAACTGACAGATGAAGAATCCCATTAGCATCTTTACTAGTCCAGATCTTACCCCTAAGTATCAAGTTCCAGAACTACTAGAGCATTATGACTTCCTAGAAATGCACTGTATCCCATATTACTCTAATGAGAGCCAATATGTCCAGCTTCCACAGGGTTTTGTTGTTGTTGGCTTATGGTTGGGGTATATTAATAACAGCACTTAATATATATTTAATAGTCTTCTAGCCAAAGCACAACAACAAAAAAGCACATGTTTTGTACCTGAATGAACGGAAGGGCTGATAAAAGCCATAGTCTCAACCACCCCAGTATCTGAGGGACATCTTGAGAAACCTGCTATAAAGAATTGGGGAATATTGGAAGGCTTATCTCCAGACATCCACACATAATAAAAGTGAATACAAATCCCAGATTATGAATGTTATGGCAACCTTATAGAATATACGATTACAAGGCGTGGTAGCACACACCTATAAACCCAGTACTTGGGAGGCTGAGACAGGAGGATTACAGGTCTAAAGCCAGCCTCAGCAAGTAAATAAGGCTCTCAGCAACTTAGCAAGATCCAGTTTCTGAATAAAAAATGAAATAGAGCTGGGGGGAAGGGTGTATATTGGAGGTAGAACACCCCTGGGTTCAATCTCCAGCATCACACACACACACACACACACACACACACACACACACACACACACAGAATTCACAATTATCCAGGAAGGACTGTGAATCAGTGCATTCCACTGAAGTATCTGAGGTGAACGATAATGTGACAGGTGCCGTTTCATCACTGAACTAAATGTCTGCACAATGCACAACCACAGTGTCTGGCAGATATTAGGAGCTCCATTATGTCTGGTTAAGTACATATACAAATGCAATAATAAATGAATACTGAATAGAAGTAAGGCATTGGAACACAGGTGAGAGGCCAAGAAATATAACTATCATGATAGCATTTTGAAGCAGGTCTGAGTAAACACATCATGAAATTTGTTGATTTTTCCCTTGGGAATGACTTATCAGATGTGATCCATTATTGAATTGACAGAATAATTTTTGACAAAATGATCTAGATCCTCTCTTGCTGGCAAGGCCAGGTCTGCAGTTCCTTGATGAAATGCACCTAGACTGCATTGGTTTCCTACGGATACAATCGGTTAATCTTCATATTATCACCATGTTTGTGAGGCTAGATATGCTGCTAGATGTCAGTGACTTCACTACTAAGGAATTATGCTGAATTTATTTGGTTGAGAACTTTAAGCATTTTTATTAATAGTAAGGAAACATGACAGCTGCCTAAATATTATATTTTTGCACCAGGTATGCATACATATTTGAACACAAACCATTTGGATTTAGCAATATATGGTTGGTGTACATATTCCTAATCCCAAGGTACCTGAAAGAGCAAAATAATAAGCCAATAAGTTCATTATAATGTGCCCCAAGGATTAGTAGACCAAAAAATATTTCCCCTGACATTAAGTAAAGGGTAACTCAAGAAGATCCCTGTGAAAAAATACCCTTCAAAATCCAGATCAAAGTTATTGACTTTTGCCTGTTTATTTTCTCTTCTTTAGGGACCTTCCTGAATTTACTCATTTGAAGTATTTTTTGAAATTCATAGTTCATGGCAAAGGTAAAGAAAGACAATATCTAAATTACACATGGTAGAAGACATAGAGTGTGGGGAGAAAAGTGATAGAAAACATAGCAAAATTACATATAATAAAGGAGAAAACTAAAGAAGTAACCAAAGGGAAATTGAAATTATCAATAAAACACTACTTGAACTTTTAAATATTTTTAAAAATAAGGTTGCTGCAATACAAAGGAGGAAATCAAATAAGAAAAAAACAAACCAAAAAGGATATTTGAAGGAGGAAGTTAGTGAAATATTGGTGATAGAATGGAGGAAAGTGTTGTTAAGTGGGAGTGAGATTAAAAGTAGTAAATCATAGATGGCAACAAACTCTAGTCTGGCCCTCTTTATAATTCAAGTTCTAATGTCATCTTAATCTTTTTAAGTATTAACAGCAACATCAGTTTTTTTGGTTTTTTCCTAGTACAGCAAAAGTATAAGTTATTAATAAAAGTCATATGGCAATCAACAGAACCCTCCCATACAACTACTACAAAACTTAGAACTTGTACATGGATATTCAACAAATATTAGTAAAATATAAAAATTAACTACATAAAAGTGTTAAACTAGCCAAAATAATTAAACATTGAAATCTATTTAATCATGCATATTACTTTACTCCCATGAAGTGATTTTATGAGAAAAAAAAAACTTCTTTTATTGACAAATGAATTGGCCTTTATCAACTGAACACTACAATTGTTCACTTGTTATAGCTTTAGTAAAAACAAAAAGAAAAAAGAAAAGAAAAAAAAACAGGAAAAAAATTTTGGCATGTGAGTTGCATTGACATGGTGAATTGGAACCCTGGCACATAATCGTCTTAAATTGGTGCCAACTTACTGGCACAAAAACTGTCCTTGAGTGACAGGCTTTCTGCTTTTGACAATATAAAATGTGCTGTGAGTAGGACTTGGAATGGAACAGTAATAATATGTGTTGTGAGTAGGAGCTTGTAGTGGGATGGTAATAAACAGGAGAAGTACTTTAGTTATCACAGTATGGAACTGAAGTTGAACATCCCAGAACTATAGCATCATTATTAAAGTATTTCCAGAGACTTTTCTTTAGCATTTAAATACTCTGAAAGCTCCAAAATGCTAGTCAACATTTGGGAAGAAGGAATTTCTAAACAACTAATGTTAGTAAATTTGTGAATGCAAAGGAGTAAGTAAAATAGTAACTTTCTATTCTTTTAGATAGCCTCAGTTACCAAGGGGGCATATATTACGGCATAATATTAAATAAAAGCATGTAAGGAATGGCACTGATGTTATCATAATGAAGAAAATTGGAATTTAAAATCATGATATAACTTTACAAAAATATGGCAATAAATAGAACATTTTTTCCAAAGTTTATATGCAGAAAGGACAACTTACTGTTTTGTTGATTAATGTTACAAGGGTCTACCATCGGCACGTGAACAGGGGCAAAACAAGTGGAAGAAACTCTCCATGCATTTGCATGAAGCTGTGGGGTACCTTCTATCATGCCCGATGGAGAACTAGAGAGCAAAGAGAACATGCATCTTAGTCCCTATCAATCATTTTATTCATTCTTACGCTTCAAATACTTACAAGAGAATACTATCTTTCTTAATATACAAAGACATCTTAGAACTTGAAATATTCTACAGTTTTTAAAAATACAATGATATTATTACATTCTGTTACTGAGATCTTACAATGTGCCAAATTGTAGGCATATATAATTTTATTTAATCTTTATCTTAGCTTATTCCCCATGTCATAGAGAAAGCAAAGCAAACCCTCAGAGAATTATTAAACTTCATTAAGCTGATAAGTTGCAAAGCCAAGATTCAAACCCAGTTCTCACTGAGTTAACCAAACATCACTCACACAAGGAAAACCTTGGTGTCTTAATGTGTGTATAGTTTGGGGTACATATGAAGACAAAGGTGTGGGCAATTCACATAATTCTTCACAGGCTAAAGACAAATGTCTCAAAACAACAACAAGAAGAAAAAAAAAAACCTATATTTTTGTTCAATGTATCAGTTTCCATTGTGAGCCTGAAATACTGAGGTGCCACCATGAAGCAAACAAACCAACCAAATGAAAATTGAGATAGAATGGGGGTAAAGGACTCCATCCAAGAAAGTGCCTTCATACCATGTTTGCTAGCTTCGTTAGCTTCCTGAGCAAACCAAAATGGAAGAGAAACATCTCCCTTTCTGCAGTCAGGCTTCAAAACCACTAGACTGTTTAGGAGCCAAATATGCAATTCCACCTCTGGCAGCCATCAAGATTTATTCATTCAATGTCCAACGTTTATTAAGCAACAATCCCTGTTGAACACTGTACCAGACACTGTCCAAGCCACTTACAGGGGGAATCAAGGTAGCCTCTGTCTCCTGCAGGAAGTCTGAGGATACCACAGTCTCTGCCAGCATTAATTGCTATGACAATTAGAAGAGTAGGCTTTGCCTCAACTCTGGACAGTGTCCTAATAGATGAACTACTGCAGTAGTCGTTTAGCTCAGTCATTTTCAACTCTGTGGAGTTCCTTGCCAGGATGACTGAGAGAAGAGAAAAGGAAAGCTGCACAAGCCTCTCATCAGGCTCATCCTGGTGCCCACACTTCTCTTTCATTTCCTATTCCTCAGTGTCAAACCACTCTAGAACTGTAAAGAATTGCAACAGACACCTCATGCAAAATCTCATTTTGTTCAAAAGAAGACACTGAGACTCAAAGAAGTTGCATGACCTGCACTAGCCCTTTCTTCTCTTTCTTTCCTCTGCTTCTCTCTTCTCCCCTCTCAGGGGCAACATAATAGTTTGGGGTAATGAGCATAGTCAGGTTTCCCTGGAGGAAGTGATCTAGAGCCCTGCTCTCTTATTTCAATTCATTTATTTAAAACAATAAATAAAAAATAATTAGGAGGGATAATGTAGACCCATTTATTTATTGTATTTCATCTAAAAATAGCCTTTTAGCTCACCATACTTGACTTTCTATAACAAGGCATGTGAAATAAACTTTCAATTAATATTTTCCATTACACTGTGTTTGCAGACTCACATTAACCTTTGTGGAGTGAAAAATCTTAACTACTTAAGTCGGAAAGGTAAACAATGTTCAAAAGTTATCTTTGACTCTGAAACATTATCCTGCCGTCTTATCGCGCCTGAGCGTTTATGCATGGAGGAGACTGGTGCCTTAGAAAGTGGCAGACAGATCTGCCATCTGTTAAACATTGACTGCTAAACCATTCTGACAAACAAGACAGAGAAAACAGGTTTAATGTCTTTTCTGAATGTCTTAGCCAAGCCTCTTAATACAGTTTCGGTTTTGCACATGTGATAAAGACATCAATATTCTGATCTTCGAGTAAATAAAACAAAAAAAATTATCTAAAAGCAAATTAATCACATAGGAGATAAGATAAAAGAAGTTTCCTTTTGTAAATGTTTTATTTTAAAATGACACTCCTCTTAGCCCATCCAAATTTTTGATGCCCTATTAAGAGTTCTGCTCAGTTCAATTTGCCTGTCCACTATACACAAGATTCCTAGGAGTGCAAGGACCCGGGACATGATCCTTGGTCTCATGGTGCTTGTGTTTTTGTGTGGAAACCAAACAGATAAATGATGGATTTTCACAGATAACACAGCTAGGATTAACTTTGTCCTAGTAGAATATAAACTAGCTGATTTTTTTTAATAAACTAGCTTTTAAAAGCAAATAATGTCTGAGTTGGGCTGAACAATAAGCAAGAGTTCATGAGAAAGATTAGAAAGGAGGCAGAAACCCAAGAAGAACATGTAAAAGTTTTTTAAGTTTTGTTTTGTTTTGTTTTGGTTAGCCCAGTATTTGGAGAACAGTTTCTCTATAAAATGTGACCTGGCTGCCTTGTCCACAATGACCTTCTCTAAATTCCTGCCATGCTCCACAAAGCTCAACACTTAGCTTTTTTTAAAAAAATTATCCCTTTATTTTCATGTATTTATTGGTTGATTCCTTGCCTAACATTAAATATTTCTTCTTAAACTTGTTTTTATTAAGGTATTATTGACAATTAAAAATTGTACATATTCCAATACACAACATAAGGTTTTGATGATGTATCTATCCACGGTGAAATGGTTACATTTGACCAACATCTCATATCTACCCACTTCCCTCCTGCCCCACCCATAACCAGGATAGTTTGACATATTTCTTAATATTAAAGGTTTTTCTTAAAGGTTTCTTAAAGGTTTTTATCTGCTCCTGATCTTCAATAACAGTTTCTTGAAGATGAGAACTCTCATCCTGCTTAAATTGCTTCCACTGTGCTTTTAGCAAAGTAGTAGGTGCTCAAAACTTCTACACTAAATTAGGCACTTCTTATTTATCTATGAGGAGAGAGGTATTTTATCGCTTTTCTTCCAATGAAACACCAACTTCCATAAAATGCAATTAACTTCAATACCAAATTGTGCTTTAAAGCTATCATTTGTACCAAAGTATATCAATAAATTTAAAGTATAACTTACTGCCGCTAATACAGCATTATATTAAGATTTTTTTAAAGTCTGCAAGTGTTCAAAAATGAAATCCAGTTAAGTATTTGATAGGTGACAGAGGAGAGAATAACAGGTAGCAGTTAGTCCAAAGATGAGTCACACTGCCTCAATTCAAAGCCCAGTTCCAGTATGTGAGCTAAGTGTTCTGGAAGATTTACATGCTACATTGAGGCCTTGGTTTCTTTCCTTATCTATAAAACAAAGATACTAATCAGGGGATTGCTACACAATTAAAATATGATGATCCATGTAAAGCTCTTAGAACAATGATTGCTAAGCTGCTATTAGTTAGGTAAACATTTTTAATAAGTTATATTCTCTAAATTACCTGTCATTAAACTAAGTTGGTTATACATAAATCATACTTACAGAAAATCATCCCTTATGTTCCCATTAAAAGTGCCACATAGACCTAATGTTCTTCTTTTCCATGCACTACTAAGTTGAATATAAATTCTCTCCCCATCTATAGCAAACAGGATCTTTAAACCAAATGTGGTTTTTAGAAGAATAAATAAGGATGACAGAGTTTGAATTTCAACAATTCCTGCAGGAGAAGGACATACATAAATGAGTTGTGAGACTTATAGGCAATATTCTGGAATTCTAGAGCTGGACACTAGGCCTTTTCTTCCAACACTCTGTGAAGCAGGGGAGATCGGTTCAAAGTTTCTGTCTGGACTCCAGATAACTTGCCATCTTATGACTGCTT
This sequence comes from Graphiurus murinus, assembly GCA_004027655.1. NCBI lineage: Eukaryota > Metazoa > Chordata > Mammalia > Rodentia > Gliridae > Graphiurus > Graphiurus murinus. Next base: position 11,134 of record PVLC010002176.1, on the reverse strand, counting down.
TCTTTTCTCCCATTTCTCTTCTTCTCTACCACTTCTGGGTCTTCCAGCAAATATTTTTGATAGGTTGCCAAAATGTAATTTCCACTGGAAGGTTCTTATAAGAAGGAGTATAGTATTCACATATTTTAAATAATGATCTTTCTGTGTGTGTGTGTGTGTGTGTGTGTGTGTGTGTGTGTGTGTGCGTGTTCACCAAATTGGTCATGATTCAATAAAGGGTCATTTTCCTCAAAACCTCTTCCCTCCCTGTGACTTCCAGCAAAAAGGCAGAGATCAGCACTCGGTAAGTACCATAGTATGAGACACCTTTAGAGCAAAAAACTTGTGTCCAAAACCGAACCAATTGTCTTTGCCACCAGAAGAGATGCTCTTCATTGTTCCTGAATCCTCATCATGCCTTTTGCCATCTATCTGGTCAGTAAAGCCAGAAATCTGAAAATCGTTCTTTGATCACTCCATTCCCTTCATTGTCTTTCCCAAGTAACACAATCTAATCCATCACTAAGTCCAGACCATTATTATCCAAATATGCTGTCAGTCCATCTCCTTCTTTCCACCTCTACTGTCACTGCCTTGTATTAGCTCCTCCTCATTTCTTACATGCCCCACTTTATAGCATTCTAACTACTGCCTATGTCTTCTGTCTAGAATCTTATGAAGTTATGTCCATATTGTGTCATCAGTCTACCAAAATACAACTACAATTCCTTAAACATCATTGTTATTTGGTTGAACCATATGAGATTGACATGCAACAGTAATATAGTATAATTTGTGCATATAAATGTCAAATAATGACAAGTTCACATAGTTTCACATCCAATTCCATATGAAGTTCAATTTCCTTGGCATGATACCTATGTCACTGAAGCATGAGACTTGTAACAAGAATTAGAACATTTCTGAGTGTTTTCACTCTGAGAGTGAGAGTGCCGTTGACAACTGTGCTGCAGTGCAGTAATCAATAGGGCCTGTCCCAGGAAACCATTTGTCTAATGCCCTGTACATAAGGTTTCTCCAGTCTCATCACCATCTACTTTCCTAATCTCATCTCAGGACATTTACTGGTTTACCCTCTCCATGTTGTAGCAATGTCAAACTAACTATAGCTCTCCCTAAATAAAGTGCCCACATCTACACTTCCCTACTCTACGTGGAACACTTTGCCTATCCTTTTCCTAAGTGTAAATGCTGAGCAAGATATCACCTCTTTCAGAAAACTTTCCTGACCTTTTGTGCATGCCCCTTCGCAGGGATAGGTGGGTTAAACCTCCAAAGTCCCTATGCAAATCTTTGAGTTTATCACATTTTGTTATAAGCAACTCCCTCTCCTCACTTCTAAATTCTAAGTCATTTGAGTTTAAATACTGGTTACCATGAATATCGTGGTCTTCTCTATTACTGAGGGGCCAATAAATAGTTACCCAATAAATACTAGGTAGTTAGCCAATGGGAAAAGGCACCACTGAGGTTGTGTTTGCTGTTGTTTCTAATGTGCAGAAAGTGTACTATTAGCATTCTTTCTTACCTTTGAGATTGAAGCCTTGGTTAGGACTAGTGAGGATTTGTCCTCCCCTACTGAGGGTCACTTGTTTGTTAAAATCATCCTCCAGAATTAGAGTTATAGACTGAAGGCAGACCAAGCCAAGGTTCTACATAAAAACCAAATTATCCATGAAAGGAAAGAGAGCAAGACAGAGACAGAAAAAAAGACAGGGAAGATATGAGAAGGAGATGGAAGAAGGGGAGGTAAAGAAAAGAGAGACAAAAGGAGAAAGGAAATACATGCAATTAATCTCTGGCATATATAAATTATATCACTTATTGAGCATAAATGACATAATAAAATAGTTGTTATATAATCCATTTCACGTGGCCTTATTCCTAACACAATATATTTTCTATAGTTATTAAATATACCATATATACACATATATTTATGTAAAATATCAAATAAAAATGCTCGAAAAATATGTCAATAATTGTTTTCCATAGCACAATGTCAAAATACCTCTCTAAATTCATTTAACTGGCATATTTGACATAAAAGTTAAATAAAATAATCAAGATATTTAGGATTATATTTAGAAAACTAATTTAAACTCTGGTGAACTACAATTACAATAACCAACTTGGAAAAAATAGCAAATAAAGTAGTTCAAATGTTTTGTTAGAAATAACTGTTTTATATTGGATAAAATTAGAAATTTAATATTTTTATTAAAAAATTGACTATCTGAGAGATAAATAAAAGACCTTAGTTTCTTTATTTACAAAGAATTAATGCATTTATTATTTCAAAAATGTTCTAAAGTAAGTATTCCAATATATTAAGAAATTCATATTTGTTTAGAATGCTATGAAACCTATTTAATCCTGTCAAAAAATTATCCTTATAGTATACCTGGTTTTAGAGTAAACAGAAATTTAGAACAATTGTGCAATCATGCATGAAATGTTCAAAAAACTGTATATACAAATTCCACTTTAAAAATAGAAAATGCAAACTATGGGATATGTGCACAATGGAATTTTACTCAGCCAAAAAAGAAGAACAAAATCATGTCATTTGCAGGGAAATGGATGAAACTGGAAAACATTATGCTAAGTGAGATTAGTCAATCACAAAAAGTAAAAAAATCGTATTCTCTCCCTAATATGTGGAAGCTAGGGAGAAAGTGGGAGATAAGAGGGACTCTAGACTAGACGAAGAAGGAGAAACCTTAGATGAGCAAAGAAGGTGACTTAACTGAAGGCAATGATGGGGGGAAATACCCTAATGCACATGATGTATTTTCAGGAACACATCAAAGTCAATCACTAAACTGAACTTGAGAAGGAGGTCAGGGGAGGGAATGGGGAGGGAATTGGGGAAGGGTTAAATGAGAGATGTGTGATGTATGCCTTTATCAGCTTATATCTAACAAAGATGTATGATTACAATGCACCAATAAAAAAATAGAAAATACAATTAAGTATATAATATTTTATCTCATCTAAGATATATTTGTTTACATATATATATATGGGTTTTTTTGTTTTGCAGTACTGGGGATTGAACCCAGGGGCATTCTACCTCCGAGCTATACCCCCAGCCCTATTTTTTATTCTTTATTTTGGAACAGTGTCTAAGTTGCGGAGTTCTTCACTAGGTAGCTGGGGCTGGCCGAGAACCCAAATCCTCCGATCTCAGCCTCCCAAATGCTGGGATTACAAGCATGCACCATCACACTCAACTTGTTTTCTTATTTTAATACCTCTGAACTCAGGGCACATGGTGTGAACAATGAAATACTACTAGCATTTTCTCTCTTTTGTGGTACATGACAGTAGTGGTATATCTTATAATCTCTATTGTCTTTGTTTTGAAGAACATAACTATATCCATTCATGATAGCACTTTTATTTTTTTTTTTTTTTTTTTTTTTGCGGTACTGGGGATTGAACTCAGGGGCATTCTACCTCCGAGCTACACCCCCAGCCCTATTTTTTATTCTTTATTTTGAAACCGAGTCTCACTAAGTTGCGGAGTGCCTCACTAGGTAGCTGAGGCTGGCCGCGAACCCGGATCCTCCGGTCTCAGCCTCCCGAATGCTGGGATT